>JAALXK010000583.1:0-27339 GCA_012977745.1 Fusarium anguioides | reverse complement strand
CGGGCTGGAGCCAACATCCCAACCCAACCCACCCCCCGTACCGAATTTGATAAAACAAGTCGCCAGTCGATCGCCGAGCCACTCTGACGCCCCTGGCTTTCACTCTTTCGACCACTGGCAACAAGAAGAGGGTAATAATTCTTCTATTCTTCACGGTTCGTCTTTTCCAACTTTCTTTTGATTTCCCTCCCCTCTCTCCAAAGGAAGAGAATACAAACTGGACTTTCATTTGTCGCCCTGTCACATCTTGTACAGAGCTGAACCGCCCGCTTTGAGCTTGGACCTAAGTCAGAGCGCAGGACAAGAGAAGAGCCGTCGTCGAACCATCCACCAGCGGACCAACCAGATTCTATATCTGGTCTTTGTCGCCTGAGCTGAGCTATCGATATTCCTCTGTCCAGCCCATCCCAGCCCAGCCTCCCCTAGGTGGTGGTTTTTTTCCTCGGTTCTGGCACAGCTCTGGTTCTGGACGCTCTTCTTTTGTTCTTTGTCTTTCCCGCGACAAGACTCACCTAAAGTCAAATCAAATCGTGTGCTGACTCGACTCGGCCACGTTCACGATCGTTTCCCTTCCTGTCTCACTTCACATTCACGGTCGTCTCCGACCGATTCGTTTCAATTCGTTCTACTTTGCTCGCTTCGTTAGTTAAGACAAGAAAGGAAGCCTCTAACTTGCGAGACCTAGACCCAGAAAAACCCAGCTACTCGGCTCACTCTGGCTTGCTGACTGGCCTTGCCTTGCCTCTCCTTGCAGCTCTCCCGCTCTCCCGCTTTTGTCTCCTTGCAAACACGAACCACCTGTCGCCATTTCCCACAACCCTGCACCTGCACTCTTTTCATTATGAGTGCTGCAATTGCAATGGCTCCCTCTCCCGCTCCTCACGAAAGGTTCTCTAACCCCGAACTACCCGCCGTTTCTTCCACATCCGCTGCCACCGTTGGTACTTCTCCATCAGCACAACGGTCCTCTCTTAACCTCTCGACATCGCATGCGACAACCCAATCTTCTACCAGCAGCAGCCCCAAAGCTGCGGGTCAGGGTGCAAAGTCATCGCCGTCAAGCGCGTAAGTTTTTAATCGGTTTTTGTCAGCACAGTCAATTGACCGATCCCTTACTAACCTTCCCTTGTAGCTCTCGATCAGCTGGCGCACCCCCTAGAATCATTGTCAAGAAGGAGCCTGCATCTCCCAGTATGACCAACACGCGACCTCGACCGCGCAAGCTCGATCTGTCCAAGAACACACCCAAATCAAACCAGCCAACCTCGGCACGGCCTATGACTGCCCGTGACGGCCTCGCAATTCAAGAAGTTGGTATTGCCTGCCTCTCCCCTGGCTTCGTCACCCAAGATCCTGTTATGAAGGAGCAGCTCCAGCGCAGCATGTCAGTTCGAGAGCAACAACGACATATCATTGAAGCCAGACTTCATCAGCAATCTGCCAAGGGAGACGGACCAGACAAGGACCCCGTATCCCAATTCGCCGCCAAGACACCTGGAATGTCGAGAAGAAATAAGGCCCCTGGCCTGTCTATCGTCGCTCCTTCTCATGAGCAATTCGCCAACGAGAGAGTTATTCAGTCCGCGCCTCTTGGTCACAGCTTTACAGGACGTCAACACCCTGCTCCCATGACTCGACACATCGCCAACCAACCATCCAACTTGTCAAGTACTTCCCATATCCACCACATTCCTGCTAATCAGACGGCCAACCGATTGCCGCCCATCAGTGATGTCTTTGGCCAAGGCCTCTCAGCACATCCTGACAATGCTCCGCAATCTCAGTCTCTTTACCCCAGTGGTCCCAGCTCTCGCGGACCGATGACATCTCCCAGTCACCCCCCACCTCCCCAAGCCCCTACACCTGGCCGAGGACGTGAGTATAGGTCTGCCGAGGAAGCGCAGCAGGAGCTTGCCGGTGGGCGCCCCGAGCTTCTCCCCAAGCTTGTTCACTATGGTGGACACCAGCCCCCAACACCACCTTCTCCAGCTCCTGGCAGCCGACCCGTTGATGCATCACGAAGCACCAGCACCAGCAGGCGAAGGACCCGGGCTGAATATGAGGATGGCAGCCCACCTCTAGGTCACGGGCCTGCCCCCACACGCCGTGGACCTTTTGGTGCAGGACGTGACAGCCCAGAAACTCAGCGAGCCAAGAAGGAGGAGTTCATCCGATTATGTGAACGCGCATGGGATTTGTTTCACTCGTAAAGAAGGCAATCAAAAAGAACCACAAGACAATAATCAACAATAATTTTCTATATACTGACCAGGCTCTCTTGGACCAGTTTTTTGCCTAATACTGAAGGCGCTATTCATGTTTATTTACTTCAACAATATTATTGTGTGGCATATGTCCGAATCGGCTCGAAAAGGTTGGATGATCTGGCGGTTCACGGGATGGAGGTTCACTGGGGTGGACAATAATGTTTTTCATCTTGATGACGCTATGAATACTGTGCGTCAATTCTGATTGTTCTGGAGCAAACTATGATACTCCAACAATCTGCCTCTCGGTTTCCCGCATGCTTTTGTCGATTGACTTGACTGTGGTTGTTGTTTGGGACGGTTTATAGTATTTCTGAGGCACTCGCTATGGGTGTATTGCAACCCAGGGAGGTTGACGAAACAGATGTCCAGTTGTGGTCTTTTTATTTGGGTATTGGAAACGGCTTGGTCTGGTGGGCTGCCAGACCCGGGTATGAGCAAGACGAAAGAGGGGGTGTCATGTTGTCTTTACATATTTATATTGGTTTTGACCAGAAATTGGTCTGGGTTTATTTGGGTTTATTCTTGGCGATGGCCCCTTTAGGCCTCGCATGGTGTATGGATTTCGAAGTAGGGTGGAATTCAAATAGGGTTAACGTATCTGTAAGGGATACTTGGATCACAAGTCAAGTCTTTGCAATTTCCTTTGTGATTTAGCAGTTGATTCCTCGACGTACATGGGCAGGGGGCTCACAAGACATGTTCTACTATCTATGTATAACTTAGGCGTAATATATATGCATGTTGTATATGTATTTAACATCTTGGGCTGAAAGTATTGCCAGACGACCGCCAGCAAGTGTCACCTATAACTCACTGGGAATTGCGTTGGTAAGACCAAACTTGGAGATGTAATTGTCTTCCCGTCTAATCCTCACCAGTCACTCGGCCTATAGCAAGGGCGAACTTGAAGGTATGCGCGTTACCCAGAGCAACAATGACATTTTTGTTCTCTCAAGGCAAGGGACTAATGGAACCGTCGATTAGGTTTGATTGTTATTTAACAAGTAAGAATCCTCTACTCATTCAGGTCTTTACTATCTATCTGCAGGCTTCCAGCTGCGCTCTTCGGTATTCGTGTCGGATCTCTATTCAAGCTCTGCCAAGTTTGTATAAGATGACTGAGCGAGGTCGGCAAACTCGGGCGCGCCGTACGAGGTTCTCACAACATACGATGTGTCATGTGAAGCACCGCGGATGTGGCCCAGTTCGAATTGTTCAAGGCTGATGATTTTGCTGCCTTTGATGGCAGCTTGGCATGCTGATGCATGACGGAGGACGTAGAGGCCGACGATTGCGATGCCGTATCTTTGTGTTTTTGTGAATTGTGGTACAAGGGTGAGTCGTTGAGTGAGGATAAAGAGATGTGACTTTGTATGGAGATACATGTCTTTGGAGACTGGCAGGGCAGGTAGATTGCTCCTTCATGGTACAACCCGCATCATGAGACAACCGAAAAAGCTATGTGTTATGCTGGCTATGCGGGGCTATGCTTGTATGTCACTGTATTGGACGATGCTTTGTATTGGTAACTTATACGCGGACTTGGAGTACTCTCGTAGTACTTTCTACATCCTGTTTGGGATATCAAAGCTGCAAGAAATTCTAGCTGGTCGTATGCTAATAGACCTAGGAATGAATAGCATACGCAGCGAAGGCCACCCACTCTTGTCACAGATTTTCAGCTTAGGGCTCGTGTATGTAACATCAATAGACGCATTATGTCTTGGGCAAGTAGATTGGCATCTTTGCGTTGACACGAACATCGTCTTGTCTATTCTGCTTCATTCCCACCATCTTCCGGCCTCACGGGGTAAAAGAAAATCCAAAAGCTCTGTTGGGTTTGAGCCTGAATTTCCCGCCTGGATCATCTCGAAGCCCCTGTTATGCAAGAGGACCTTCTTCCACAATTCATATCCATTTGCATTTCTCTCCGCAACCCAGTCCAGTTCTGCCTTGCCTTTGCCCTACCCTCTCTCGAGTATGCAGGCCCCTTGAACAAAGTATTATTGTAGAGTCAATGGCTGAGCCGCCTTATTCCACAGACCCAACTCCGGGGCAATGACCAAACCCTACCGCCCTTTCTCATAAGTGCAAGAAACCCACACCCCGACAGGACATAATACGCTTGAAAACGATAAAAAGAATATGTTTCTGTTTATAATACGCCCAACACCATTGCTTGATATCAAATGACAAAAGAAATAAGCCAAACGATAGGCCGTCGAATCATCAAGGGCTTGATTTGGCTCGCTTCACAAACATAACCATTAATGTCAACCTGCCATTTCCGCCCACTCGAGATTGCTCATAGGCATCTTCGCAATCTGACATGCAAAAATGTCCCTGCCCGAGTCGATTACTCGTCGAGTTTGAATCGATCGAGCCAGGGAGTCTTCAAAGCCACTTCCAATCATCATAGACCCTCTTCACCAGCCTTGCATAGCTTGATCTCACGTACCCATTCCGACTTAAGGACTTGAGCAGCCGTCAAACGTCGAGTCGGGTGGGGGTCGAGAACCGAGTAGATAACATTGCGACAGCGCGCCTTGAATACAAGTTAGTTCGCCATACACAATCGAATACTACTATCTGATCAACTTACCCGATGGAGAGACTCAATGGGACCGTAGCCCTCCTCATCACGGCGGCCCTCGAGATAACGAGCGTAAAACTCATCGTCGTCCTTCTTCGCCAGTCGCCATAGATGACGTCCTGTGCGCATTGCCATAAAAATAACGCCGCAAGCCCACACATCTACAGCTCTGGCGTCGAATTCCTTATCCGTGTATTCCTCAGGAGCAATATAAGGAGCAGAGCCGCATAGGCCAGATACCATATGCGCGTCTGTCTCCCAAGCCATTCGGAAACACTCTCCGTTGCCAAAATCTGTAATCTTGAGGGCGCCGCGAGTTGTTAGGAGCAAGTTCTCGGGCTTCAGATCGCGATGTGCTACACCCATTTCGTGTAGATACTCAACACCACGCATCATCTGCTTGAAAAAACAATCGGCCTCTTGGACCTCAAGCTTCCCACTTGAGAGGACGAGAGTATACAAATCTCCCCCGGCGCAGAACTCCATGACCTCACAATAGTCACCCTTGGCATCCTTGAGCAGGTCGAGTGTATGAATAACGTTGGGGTGTCGGAGCGAGGATGATATACAGAACTCAGCTGTCAGACGCTTGCTATACTTCTTCTCTGTCTCCTCGGGCCTGCGCCGGAACTCCTTGACCGCAAAGAGTTTTTCGTTGCTGCCGCCGATCTTCTTGTGGGAAATTCGAACAATACCGAAAGCACCGCGCCCTACAACCTCCTGGCATTTGCCGTACTTTTCAACCAGAGTTGTTGTTGCATTGGGGCCGCCCTTTTTATCGCCAGCTTCATCCTTTTCCTGCTGTAACGTATCCACCCAATTTGAGACGAGTGACAGATCATGTTCGGGAGCTGCATCCTGTTTCTTGCCAAGGATCGCTCTCCACATATCTGAGAGCTTTTCCTGACGCCGACTGGATCTTAGATGATGCTCATGGCCGCCTTGAGCCTCTGGGTTTAGAACAAATCGCTGAGAAGGTTCTTTGCCGCTGGCTGATTTCGTAGCGGTTTTGGCGGGGGTCGTGGTCTTGTCGGTGGGCTTGTGCACGGACTTATCGCTACCGTTCTCAGTGGAGGAAGTTTTTCCTGCTGGCGTAGATGTGCCATTCGTCGAGGAGGCCCGCGGGCGGTTAGGTAGATCGACAGTTGATGGCGCGGGAGTTGGGACTCTTGATGTATCCTTGGATGAAAACATACGAGTGAGTCGGTTCTTCACGGATGTTTTATCAGTGGGCTTATCAGTAGGCTTCAGATGCGTGTCTGAAGTATAATGTCCGTTATTAGCGGTTGCGCCATTCTGTGGTGCTAGACCTGGGGATTTCTTAACTCCATCCTGAGACTTGACTGAGGATGGTTTCGAGCTCGATGCAGAGGGCGGTTTTGAGGAACCAGATGCGGCGGGCATTTTTGTAAATTAAGAAAGATGAGCGTCACTGTCTCGGGTATTGAGGAGAGTGAGCAGTAAAGGCAAAAAGTCGAAAAAACCTAGTGATGGTGGGATATGCGACGACTTGGTGCAACACCAGAAACGGGCAGTAGCACAAGGACAAGCGCAAGACGGACAGGCGTCAGCAAGCACGACCCGAGCAAGGGATTGTTGCGCAGCGGATGGGGTCCAGATGCAACAGTTCTGTGGGCGTGCGACAGAAGCCAGCGCACGAAAGTAAGCCAGGTAATAAGAGAAATGCCGAATGCAGAAGCACGAGGTTTTAGAGATCAAAAACAGGACAGTGGGGGATCTCTGAGCTGTATTTGGGTCCGCGATCCTGGCGGGGGGTGGAGATGAGGCGAAGCAAGAGAGCAGCGATACGTATTCGATAAAAGCGTATGTACTGTGATGTAGGTATCGGATTGCAGGTAGTGAGTGATAGTGGCTAAAATGCCTGTACCTTGAGTGGGGGATTCTGTTCTACTGTTGGCGGGCTTTGATGGGAGGTACTGAATATACCAACAAAGACTCTATTCGAGAGAGAGTTGCCGATTCCACCCAAAACTGCAAAAAGATATCAAAAAAAAAAAAAAAAAACCCCCAAAAAGGATCAAAAAAGGATCAAAAAACGAGTCCACCCTAGGCAGAATTCTTCTATCTCTGTTTCTGTCCGAACTCTTTCTTGGCTAATGATGATGATGCCGAGCGCCAAGACAAAGCGGATGCAGGTCACGGAAGGATGTCGGCTTGTAGGGACCGCTATTTGTCGTAAAATAAGGTACGAAACTGGCTGAGCTGGAGCCTGTATGGAGCAGCCTGTAGAAGACTTGGGTCACGATGACGAGGCGAGTCAAGAGAGTTATTTCGATTCAACTGTCCAGCCCCCCCGTGTACACTGCGTTGGACGTAAGAGAGGCTTGAGCCGTCTTAGTGGTAGCGCTCGCTATAAAGAAACGCCTACAGGCGTTGATGGGCTCTGACGCCCGTGCAATAGGAACAAAAGATGAGGGGAGCGATTCTCCTTTGTCGTGGCTGCTAAATAGAGCAGAACAAGAACAAAGGGGAGAGGAGGACGAGGAGAGTTGAGAAACGAAGAGCAGAGAAGGACTGTGAAAGGTGTAAATATGTAATGGTGGAAAAAAAAAAAGGGAAGCGGGAATTTAAGACGGCAGAAGGCAAGAAAAAGTGAGTGAGGGTTTTGAGTACCTCCCGTCTACTTCAAACCTACCTTACCTAGGCAAGGTCAGGTATGGTAAGGTAAGGCTAAGTTGAGCAGTGAAGGAGGAACGACCTGGCGGTGCAAATTAAGTCAAATGCAGTGAATGAGTACTACCGAATACCTTGCTAGATGCGATATTTACATGAGAAAACAGGTACCCAGCAGGTAAGTCCCCAACCTACCAAGAACATAAGGCTCCGTCTCTGTAATTTACCTAACACTTACAAGGACTGGCTGCTGGAGTAATGGAGCGGATGTCACCAGCATGAGCGGCCGGATATCCATTTACCAAGGAAGGAAGCACAATAAGCAATTCGTTGTCCCAAAACAGTATTTCTCAGGCTCAAGACTTACCAATACTTTCATCAACATTGACAGATGCAAACCGTATTGCCGGGGCTGCGCCGACATCATATGGCTTTGTTATGGGTCGAATTTGATAATGTATTCAATATTGCCATTTCCAGGCTACATCAGGTTCATCAGTATCGCCATACCCCGAGTACAAAGTGGAGGTCTCCGGCGTAGAGGAACAAAAGCCCTTCCTTTCCCTAAATAAGGAGGGTTGGAGGCTGCATTGGCGGTGGTCAGAAGGACATGTTTCCATACTAACCACGACATCTCTGATGATTGATCATCCAATCTGCTGTTTCAAATCTCTCTAGTCCATGTCACTCAAATTATTTCCGACATCTGCCACAGGAGTCAATGGGTTTTTAGGCGTGCGTGAGCCCTGACCCTCACCAAAAACCCATCATGAAAGGAGGGGCCACCAACGCTACTCCGCGGAGGGAGTAGTCATGATGTAGTTTTATGAGGTCCAGGTACCACAGAGGGAACTCTCTCCCAAGCTCAATGCCACTCTGGACGACAGCCAGACCCGCTCCATCAGGTCTCTTCTGGACTGAGCCAAGACGGCACGGTACCTCAGACCGGGAACCATCGAGACCCGCCTGTCATCCAACAGGGGCATACGTGATGTATGTTTCGGTATGGGGTACCTGTCGTTAAACTTCATCTGTCTTTCATCCATTGACTGAAAAAGGACCACAGACCTCACAATCCAGCCAAGCTTTGCGGCGAAGTGACCCCTGCAGCGTGGGAACATGCTTCTGCTGAGAACTTCCACACACTCATCATTCAATAACATATCAGCTTAAATTGTATTCTGTCCAACACACATCAATCAACTTAGAGGCAGTGACGTAGAGCAACGAGCCAAATCGGAACACTGATGTGAGAATATAAATGTATGACGGCAGATCTGTGACTTTTATAGCGCACCACGCCGGCAAGCAACGATCCGGTCCCCAACAATATACGACAGAATCAATAACAATTCAAGATGCTGTGCGCAGGACGGGACAAACCACACGACGCGCTGCGGTGGCTGTTTCGGCATGGCGGTGCAAGGCATTACATTGCATTGCATCGCATTATGTACAGAGGCGAGGCACTAGAGAAAGTTCTTGTCCCCAGCCGCGCGGTACGAAATCCCTTTATGGTATGACGAGGCGGCGGCGGAGAAAATTCAGGGCTGGTTCATTCAGGGCTCATGCCTCGTTCCTCCGCTCCAATCTTCGAGTACCAACTCAACCTGTGTCGAAGCGGCACTGGAACAGTTGCCGCATTTCTATCCGTACCCGTGCCGCCAGATTCAACGTTAGCGCCAAGAGCTCCAGCTTAGAGCAAAGTCGATGCACCTCGGCGGTCGATGCGGTGTGGTGCATCTCTGTGGATACCTCGGGTATTGAACTCACACGACTCTGGTTCTCTCTATGATAAATGTGTAGGTGGATTATTGATACTTCGCTGTTTCGAGGTGCTTGACAACGAAAGTATAACGGGGTGGGAGTTTTTTAACGGCCACACCGTTGATGCGTGCAACTCTGAAGACGCTTCACACATCAACCTGTGCGACAGACTTGGGGGATTTCAGACAACGGGTGTGGGTGCAGCGGCGGTTGGCATCACTTCCTCGACCTACCTGGCTTGGCAAGCTACCACCTCCATTGTCAATTGACATGTGCTATCATCTAGCTGACCAAGCTCTTGAGAGTGATTTGGCAGCTTGTTTACTTATCCAAAGTGCACACAAGCCAAAGACAACGTAGCATCTGTCATCGAATATTCTAGCTGTAACATAAGCAGGTTCCGCAGAAGAAAAAACTCAGGATATCTTTTTCTTGGTAACGTGAGGGAAAGAAGATTAGACTGGTCTGGTCTTTGTCAGTTTGACGTTTTGTTGGATACATATCCTTGGCCTCGTGCCGACCACAACCAGCCCCACTGGCACAAGTGCCAAGAAATGGCGCATGGTCAGGGAAAGATCCGGCTAGACAGGGATATCAGAATTGTGGAGGTGCAGGACGCGCTTGAGGAGAGGTGCCTCTCTGAGATTCTTCTTGGATGAACATAGATCTGGAGTTGAAAAGAGTTCGTGTTGCCTAGCTAATATTAATAAGTAAAAGTTAAGAAGGGAGAGATATGGTTCAATAAATATGACTGTGCTTGAGCCTATCCTCGCCAGGAGGAAGGGACTTATTGACTAGGTGCCAAGACATTGGTTCATGAAGCCAGGTTCGCCCAGCATCTCAGATTGATGGGTAAGTCAATATCAATGGATCGTGCGCTAGATTCCTGCTGGATCTTGATACGAATAGAAATTGTTCTGCTCTCCTTTTACCTTTCGTCTCTTCGAAGTGTAAAGCCATTGGCCTTAACCTTCCCACCAAAGGCTTCAAGCTGTAGAAGAAGGCTTGCTGTGCGGTTTGGGCAACTTGAAGGATATGGGTTTTCATTGGCTGGCCCTACAACATTGGCATCCGCTTGTCGATGCCCCTTGAAGAACCCTGCAGAGTGAAACAAGAGGGTGAAGATTTATCATGATAATCATGAAATCGACTGTCATTTTTGGTTCGCAACCCTAGTCCTTGGATAGGTATCTATGTACATTACAGATACGATTCCAAGTCCATACGGCCCAGGAGATCGTTCTCTAACAACTCATACGTGAATAGGTTGCATCCAGTTTGAGAGTGGGAAACAAAGGTACGTTGGTGCCTCCGGTTCTGTGCGGTTCTGGATATGGAGACTCATGTATCTAGTAGGTAGGTGGGTAAGTTCAGGTACTGTGGACAACCCCAGGATGTTTCTTGCTTCTCAAGCTAGGTATAGAGAATAATGCAGCCTCACGTTTGCCAAGGATCTTGACAACCTGTAGGTGCCTCTACTTAGAATTCTTTTTGTAGGGAGGTAATTTTGCTCTCTTTCTCTCTAGGAAAGAGATTGGGCGAGAATATTGAAATAGATTCCTTGTTATAAGTGTGTCTGTATGTGCCTTAAACCATTATTCCCTTTCTATTAACTACCTAGCTACCAGCAGACTGGGGATACTCGTAAGCTAATCTATGTTCGTATGCAATATGGTAAATCTCAGGAGCTTACTTAGGATAAAAGAGTACTTAATGTTAGGATACAAATGAGTACCGTAAAGGTAGGGAGCTGGTAGCGTCTCAGCTACACTAAACTGGAGGAAAATTACCGTCGCAACTTTACGAATTAATTCTTCTTATACTGGCTACATGGGAGGAATCATCAAACACTATGCGGCATTTCCACGCAGCCGCACAAAGCACGATGAAGTGGCACGACCTGCTGATGCCGCCACGCTTCTCTTTTTGAACCTTTTTAATATGATACGCGTGCATCTTTCCTACCTATGTCCTACTCACGCATATGCACTACCCCCGCCCTCCTAAAATTACTCAAGGAAACCTTTTCTTCCTTGTCGACCCCACCAATAACCCATTAAGCTAGCTTTGACAGCAAACGAATCTTGAATTCTTTTGTGAGAATTGTCCCTACAGGGACGAGAGGTCCAGAGGCCTCCGGCATACTCCTTGTTTACTTGAAGCTGTGCAGTCGCCCGCCAGGGGGTTCAAAAGACTCGAATTCCTTAAGTGCTCGTTCCAATGTCGACCTTCTAGCCACCTCAACAACCTGGAAGGCATAGATAGAAAAATATTCTGACTGGGCTCTTAAAGCCCATTACATATACCGATTCGTCAAAGTCTGGCATGGTGGCCACCCAGTTTACTGAGTTATGCATATTCTGCAACCGCTGTTGAATTGAGCACAGATGCTAAACTTCTTGCATACAGCCAACACAAATAGATCTTGGGGTTCATTCAAAAGTATAACCCCAGTACAAAATCCGTGCGCAGGGATGATTGCTTGAACATCCCTGCTGGCACTTTTGTTGATAAACCTTATCACATATATGAATTGCTCTTTTCAAACGAGCTATGGTCGAATATGAACAATTAACAATAGGATTCGACGTTAACTTACATAGTCCAAACTAGAAAGGCAATATCAGAGAGGCTCACTCGTGGCTCAAAAAACCTTGGTAAAGGTGCAATGCAGGATCCCTTCACCGCTCAACCCTCGTCCATCATATATCAACATTTCTGAAATCCAGACAGACCATGCTTCACACTCTATAGGGTCAATACCCCGTGGAGTGAGTGTGGTAATGGATGGTATTGGGACCATATAGTATTGAGTCTCTTCAACAGGAAGCCCCTGCTCTGCGTAGCCGGAAGTAAGGAACGTTTTGGAGCAGACCGCAATCTTTCAAAATTATAAGCGGTACTTCGTATTGACCTCCTATCTATTTTCGACGTCACACCGTCTTGATTGACAGATAAAAGGCATATACATGATATTTTACACCGACAATACAGAGTAGAGTGCCTTCACCTGGTTCACTCGTGGTCTATCGCCGAGAGCTCACTGGTTCACCACATACGCTCAGTCAACACTTATCATAATAAACCCCGGTTTTGTTCCCGAAAGCTAAGCTATCCCTGCAGTCTACACAAGCTTATCGAAGTTTTCATCTTGACCCTGCCAGATATCAACGCAGACACATGCTTCTTGCTCCAATTGTGTCTCACAACAGCTTGTTGGTGACCGTCAATCGCAACCTTAGGGGGCCGGCGGCTGGGCTTCGATAGTACACAGAAGGTAGTGACACCTTTGAGCAATGGTTTCCACGTGGCGTTGGTTGTTCCTGATGCCTTTCTGTACAGTGGCACCCGCTTATGCATGAGGAAGGAGACCCGAATTTTTTTTTATATTCCGTCTTCGGGAGAGCTCCCCGTTGCCGCGACTAAAATTAATCTTATCTCTCTCCGTTGTTGGCTGTGCTTCGCCAAGATATGTACCAAACTATCTACCTAGGATACCTAGGTACCTGGCTGATCTCGAGTGTAGTCAGTGCTCGGACGTTTCTCTCCTCAGCAGTTAGCCATCATGACATCGCACGTATCATGCTCAATCTTTGACGAGGATGCCATATCTACTGGTTATGCTTTCCCAGAACCCCTGCTTCCACCCTCAATCCGTGCGAGAACTATTGCACACCTCAGGGGAGTAATCTTCAAATATCTTCCCTCCTTGAACTCGCTTCTGATTGCCTTCCTTGGCAATTGTTGGTTATTTAGGTACTTCAGAGGTACATGGTTGTCAGCCGCATCAATCAACCGAAATGAAATGGCATGCCAAATATTAGAGATTTCACTATGAAGTTCATTGCGGGTCGCTACTTTCCCTATTACCTACCTATACGGTCAACTATGCTGATGCTTTACGCGCTTACCAAGTGCATTTATCAAATGCGGTGTTATTCGTATCGAACTGCAGCTTGACAAGTCCATGGTGATGTTTCGATTGTTTTGTCATTGCACTCAGTAGCGTTCGAAGACATTCTGTTGTTTTTGGTATCGTTGTCACTTGATTCTTCTAGGACTAAGAGTACACTGCCCTGGATCCATCACTACCCTTCCGTGTCCTCCCCTTAACGCCCGTATCCTGCAAGACGATTCCCAACCTCACAACCTCATTCTAAGGGGGGAAAGCGTATCCTGAACTGGAGTAAATTTAGTCCTCATTGCTTGTCTGAGAGGCCTAGATTGGACGTAAGATGTGAAAGCTTGCCTGCTGAGCCCGAAGCTCCAGAAATGTTTTCATGACCAGTAAGTTCAGGCACCCCCTTCAGGTTTTCTGCGTCTTTGACAAACTTGGTAAGATAAACAGTTGGCCTTCTCGAAGGGTCATTCTGGCCTGACGTGATGTTCTCTATAGCGGTTTCATACGCTCGGTCATAAACGTTGAAGTCAACAGCCGTTGGCGAATCGGACACCATATCTGGGGTAGCCTCATCTGAAGCAAACTCGTCCATTATCCCTGGGCCTATTCCTAAGAATGGCGTGGTCTTTTCCTTTGTCTCATGAGCTGGCGGTAATTGGTTACCCTCGTCAATCTTTTGAGTTTGAAATTTCCGTCGCTGGTGGAGCAATGCATCGATCACTTCAGCCTTGGCCCTTTCTTCAGAGGCGTCAAAGGTACCCTGTTTCCGGTTTGGAGGACTACTGTTAGATCTAGCTCGATGTTTGGCCAGAATAGTCTTGAATCGGTGGATAGCCTTCATGACACACAGGAGGTGATTCATCTTGCGGGTAAAGGCACGATTGACTTCGAGCTCATTTGGAGGCTCAACCATGTTGGCGCAGTTCTCTTCAGCTGAGAGCAAGGTATCTGTGCCTTTCTGGGTGACCCAAGGATGCTCCTATATGAAATTTAGTTCTAGCACTTCGGGTTGCTTGACAAATCCAGATATCTTACTCGGAGCTTGTCCATTTTTATGCGTTGATCTGGGTCCTTATTAAGGATCTTCTGCATGAGGTCGGCAAAGTCTGGGTTCTCGTTTTCGGGAATAGAGGGTTCATCAGTCCTAATGGCGTCGTACATGTCCAAGACACCATCACGATTGAATGGAATGCGCCCATACTTGAGGCAATACAGCGAAACTCCCATGGACCAAATATCAGCAGCAGTACCAGACACATCGGCATGCTTGCCGCAGAGCTCAGGGGGCAGGAAAGCTGGCGAGCCTGCAGACTTGGCAGTTCTCATGTTGTCGGGTTTCTGAAACATCTCAGAAACTCCAAAATCAACAACCTTGAGAACATCGTCATCGGACAGTAGCAGATTGTCCGGTTTGATGTCTCTATGGATGACACCTTGAGCATGGACTATGGCGCATCACATTAGCTTCTTAAAGCGCCTGGATTGGAAGTGGCCAAGCTTACGATACTCAATGGCTAATATCAAATCTCGAAACCAGTAACGGCAGTTCTCCTCCGGATAAGGATCGGCGTGCTCGTCCAAGCCGACCTTCATAATGACACCCTTGCGGCACATTTCGAGAACCATATAAATAGAGTCTTCTTCGGGATCATCGAGCACCTCATAAAGCTGGACTAAGTTAGGGTGGTTTAGTTTCTTCATAATAGCGATTTCTTCTCGAATCAGGTGCAGCGCATCATTGTTGTCCTTTACTCGGGGCACGGCGTTGAATGGACCACCAACGCCAGGACCCATGCGCCTTGGGCCTCGGGGGCCTTGTCTGAGAATAGTAGACTGGAGACGCTTTCGAAGCCGAGCTTTGGAGAATTCCTTGACGGCCTGAGACTGCGTAAGCCAAAGACGACATGGTGGTTGAATTTGGGTTGACCCTCACATATTCATTACCGAATTGGTCTTTCGCAAGGTGGACAGCGCCATACGAGCCTCTCCCAATCTCTTCCATAATTGTATACTGATTTACTCGATGATGGGAGGATCCATCTGCATCCTCGTCTCCAAATAGTGTCTGCGCATCGAGAGTTTCCTTGGGAACTGGTCAGTCCAGTATGGTCTCAGAGACCAAGTCATTAGTCTCGCACCTTGACTTCTCGATGAGCGCTCGGAGTTCGCCTGTGGTGTCTGAGAGGGCTTGAGAAATGGAGTACTTCTTTGGGCTCCGTCCTTTATTATCGGATGCGCTTGTCAACTCTTCTGAGAGCATTGAGAATCTAGGTTGGCGTCGAGTCTTAACTTACAGGTGATGAGTGAGTGGAGGGGGAGCCTGGTTATCAGAAGTATCATCATGTTGGTCGACTTTCACTTGAGGCGAAGGGAAAGTGAAAGACGGCCTCATCTCTGGATGTATTGAAGACTCAGCAGCGTCCATTGTAAATGCAATGCGCTCAGATCAATCAAGGGTGATTGAGGTTTTGATTCGATTACTGACGTTGCCCCGCACCCCACGATGATGCAGAATTAGAAACAGGTCCCAATTAAGAAAAACGACCTGCGGAAAGGAGAGTCCAGGGAAGAGTAAAAAGGAGGCCAAATAACAGGAACGAGACAGAGACGATGGTGTTAAGAACGGTGGTTAGTGCCATGTGACATGATTTATGGTGTAGGTAACAAACCGAAGGTCTTTTTGAGTCTCTTGTCCAGCTGTGAGCCTTGGCTGCTTACAGCCCACCGAGCCTACAGGTACCTAGGACCTACCTAGGTAGACATGCATACAGATGGACAAATGACGCGCTGAGGTGAAGGTGCTACAAGCCCTGCCCAATCTGAGCTCTTCACTGGGCTGGACCCTGGCCGCCACAATTATCAGAGAAGATAGAAGCTTGAGCCTCAGTGGATGACAGCTGCCCGGAGACAGCCATCATGAGCTTACCTACTAGGTACCTAAGGTAGCCTCCCTACCAAAACATTCAACCTATACCCATGAATCGCATCGCATTCCCGGGCATCTACATAAGTTGGCAACCACCACAACTGCACCCTCGTATCCTCTCAACCATCCCCAACGCGACACCACTGCTGTGCAATTTTAACTAATACAGCTAAATCTCTTTATTTTTCTTGCCAGATCCCTCGTGCAATATCTACCCAGCCAGCTCCTCTTCGCCGAATTACGCATCAACCTACAACCCCTTGAACCACCATCATGGTTGTCTATTCGTTCCACATCTTCGACCGACATAGTAAACAAATACCCCAATCTTGTTTCCTGAGCCGTCCAGCTGATAATTATTTTCTCCCTCAGCCGAATGCGTCTACTCCAAGTCATGGCTTCCCCCATCTTCGGGCTCTGAAACAGCCGCTCCAAGCACATCCTCCGACGACGCAAAGCTCCTCTTCGGCACAGTCTTCTCCCTTCGAAATATGGTCCGCAAGCTCGGCGGTGACGATGATGCATTCATCAGCTATCGGACATCCCAGTACAAGCTACATTTCTACGAGACACCTGCGAACTTGAGATTCGTTATCCTCACCGACACGGCGACTTTGAGCATGCGCAATGTGCTGCATCAGATTTATATTAACCTATGGGTTGAATATGGTATGCTCCACTAGGTTTTAAGGCCACCCGATCCGTAGCTGACCTTTTTGTGCAGTGGTCAAGAATCCCCTGGCGCCAGTGGAACACAAGAACGGCGATGGAGTCAAGAATGAGCTTTTTGAACTGGGCCTCGATCAGTTTATCAGGGGCTTGATGTGAGTGAAGGAATGAGAAAAATTAGCGCATCGGTGAAAGCACCGTCTCTCCCGACATACGTCCACGGCTGCTTGGCAGCTCGACAGTACGCTCCTCTATACAGCAAGGGTAATACTTCGTTGCTAGGAAGGACCTGCGGACGGCAAAGCTGCGGACGCTGTCTCATCTGTCCTTCCAGGAAGAAGGAGACTAAGCCTTGCGCAAGACACTACAACAAAGTTGTCCAGCGCCAAGATCCGACAGTGTGAGTCCATACCATACCATACCATACCATAACATAACATACCAACACACATACTTCACAGCTTCGACAGAGGCATACAGAAACAGAGAACAAAGACTAGACCCGACGCCATTTCCGGCATCAATGTTACATGAGGGGGGATAACCAAATCCCTCGATCTCGACTGGACTATTTCAACCCTCTCCACTCGCTTGGTCTCTAAATAACATATGATATGTGTTTGTTTCTCAGTGACGAAAATGCATCCCAGAATTATGCAGCTCGTTTATGTCCATCCCTATAATGACCCCGCCATGGCTCCACCATAAGTACTGTAACAACGACATAGCCAGAATTTGCCTTACGACTTAGTCTCCACTGCTCGTCCCCATGCGTTCTCAAAACCCCCTTGCGGATCTACCACAACCAGGCTTGATTCACCTTGTGTAGGTTGTGCCTGAGTCTCACTTTGGGTCTGTGGTTGCGGCGCCTTGGTGATACCACTGGTTTGTGAAGCACCAAGATCAACAGCGCTGGCCATGAGGTCATCATCTGTGCGGATCTCCTGCTCCCAGTTGCTCGAATATACAACGGCGGCAAAGGCCTCGAGATCTCGGACTGTCTCCATTTTCTGGAGGTACTCATTGGGCATTCCGTCGCCAATAACGTGGGCCTGGCGTGTCAATACGGACAGGATCTTAGGAAGCAGGATGACCTTAGAACGTTGTTGGTCCTTAAGCTCGGGCGTGACGATACCATCTGAGGCCGGAAGCTCAAACGCCGCCGTGGCAAGTTTGTTGTCGATGAGATATGAGAATCCTGAGTCAAGAAGGAGGGTGAGAACATGTGTGAAGCTGGGTGATTCAATAAGGTCGGCGGTCTCGTCGAGAAGACGTCGCAGAATTACCTGCGATGCAGCTGTGGAGTGTTGGCCGTCCTGATTAGTGGTCTCGTCCAGAATGCCCGACTCTCGGATCACTTCATCCTCCATTCCCCTTGGTGGGAGAAGGAAGTTGAGCCAGTCAGACTTCTGACGTTCCCCCTGTGTGGAGCCTTCGACAAGCTTCCTCACCTCCATTGTCAGCTCTGAGAACCTCTCGAAGCTCAGGAGGTCTCTTGGGCTCAAGCTGCCGAAGACGGTTCGTACAGCGCTCTGCACCCGATGCATCAGATCCACCCAGCCCTTGTTCAGCAACCACCAGCTGAAGGTCAAATATTTGCGATTTATGTCAAAGTCACTGCCATAGGCCTGCTCCGTGTTGTCGTCATCATTGTTCTCGAGGCTAATAGTGCCTTGTTGACCACCTGTTGCGAGAGCTACTACACTTGATAGATAGCTCCGTCGACCTAGGAGGTTGAGTTGCACCCGAGTAAGCATTGTCAGCAATGCAAGTGTATATATCAAAGTAAATGATCGCGTAACAGCTGTGTACCATATTAGTTAGTTGCAAAGTAAACACGGAAGACATCCACTTACCACTGATTGTCACATCATCCCAAAGTTGCCGCTTTGTCTTGCGAGGCTTGGGAGAATCTTTATTCGTCTCGCCACCAGCATTGAACGGTGAAGACGTAGGGGCCTGACTGACCTGTACACCGCCCTCGCTCTGACCCGCCATGCTCTTCACGTCATCTTCTGTCAATGTAGTATCGGCGATGCTGGGTGGCGCGGCAGATTCGGGACCGCCATTCTTTATAGCCTTGGTGGCCTTCATTTGCTGTATTTCGAATGTGATTTGCTCCGTATTCATGGCCTCGAGGATGGAAGTGGTGGCGGAGGGTAGCAGGGCCAGGACAGTGAATGTGCAGTCTTCCTGATTCTGTTCGAATCGACGTCGCAAGCTAATACAGGCACTGTTAGTATCTTGTGTCTTAGCACTATCGCAAAGCTAAGGTGCTTACTTCTCCTTAGCGATACGATCGCTGCTCATACGTTCACGAGCATCATTAAGCTTTCCAATGACATATTGCGTTGCGACGTAACCGGCGCCAATGACGCCGACGCCAACAGCAATAGGCGTCCGGTTATTGCGCAGCCAGCGCCGAGCAGATGTGAGCATGATTTGAAGCTGGTTGGAGATGCGCGACTCGGAAACGGTGATCAATTGTTCATACGTTGAAGCTGTAAAGTATAGCGAGGTCCACCGAGGCAAAGGGTAAAGGGTGCTATGTGGACATGTGGACGGTAAAAAGCCGTTGAGTGTTCGGTTGGTAGCTTCTTGTTGGGGTATGGTTGGAGTTAGGGGAAGTAAAAAAAGATGATACTATGCATAATGTCAATGCCAATATGCGTGAGCTGAGCCTCGGCCCCGAATATGGAGGCTTGATATTGACATAAGAGTTGCCGTGCCTTACCCCGTGGTCGGACATGGAGTCGGTGGCCGAAGTGGAGACGCGATTTGTGGCTGTTGGGTCATTGTGGCTGTGCAAAGCTGAAGCACGGGGTAAGTGGGGACTAATCGATCCCATGCCCCTCTCTTTACGGCTCGGTGACGTTGTTTAAAGTCACTATGTACCTACTTACCGTTACCTATCTATTGGCTCCATCATCTCACGTCTATCTCAGCTTCTTCCTTCCTCTCAACTCTTATCAACAATGACTATAGCACACAATCGACTGCACAACAGCACTGATAACATGGAGCAACAACAAGAACCCCCCGAGTTTATCCTAGACGTATTTGCTGACCCGCGCTCTGTTCGCGATGTCGTCAAAGGCAAGTAGATTCTCCTGATCGGTATATTACCCTAGACAAACACCCCGCTATCCTCGTGACATTCTCGAACAATAAAGAAGTGATGATGTACTTGACTTCTTATGATGGACAAATCTCGTTAACACATGTAATAGGAATACTACATACAATATTCTTCAACCGGTTTTTTCCATCCCTAACCCCGCAGACTCGCGAAGTTCTCGATACTACGCTTCCCTACGTCAACGACGATGAGCTGGAGACTATGATAGACCAGCGCGTCGCAGCGCTCGAGCGCCAAATCGACACGCAGCGCTCCTCAGGCAGCGCAAACAATGCTGGTTCCGGAAGTGGTAACGGTGGACGTGGACAGCTCGTTGTTCAGTTCTTCGAGAAGCGTCGCAGGAAAGCCTGGTTGTCGCGTGGCGATGAGGAGGTTTGTTGGGAGTGCTGGACGATTAAAGTGACTGTCGCCGAGCCAAGGACAGAGAGCGGTACGAAAATCCCTTCGAAGATATTACATTAACGTGAGAAAGGCACTGACACTGCGGCTAGAGCGAGCCAAGGTTCGACGAGCGATGGAGCAAACCTTGACAGCAACAGCCATGAAAATAGTCACATTTGTCAATACACACAAGGACCACATACCGCCCATCACAACTCAGGGTACAAACCCGTTCCCCTACAAGATCAATCTCGACCAAAAGGAAGCAACAAGCTGGGCAACCCGAATGCGAATATACTAAGAGGATGAGTTGCGCGGAGGGGCATACCCATCGGCAGAGACCGTTGTGAGCGTGCGGCGCTTGTGTAGGCTAGATCTCGCTACACGGGGTTCTTGTTGCTTCTTATACCACAATTCATCTTGCACTCTGCAACATGTAAAGTCGAAAATGAAGCAACATTCACTAGCCAGGCGAAAGGGTAAGGTCAGGCGGACAATATAGAAGATCCATTCACGTGTATTTGTAGATGAAAGGCGTTCCAGGAGTCAGAGTTAACAACCAGGATACATAGGCCACCCACAATAGATACCCCTTTACAACTGCGTGACAGCCCGTAGTCTTGCCAGCGATCCACAAGAGAAGTGCCACCGACAAGACGAAGCCCAGATCGATTGTCTCAGCTGTTCTTGTCGTAGCCAAACAAGATCCGGGACAATGGCTGGTCTAGATGTTCAAGGACAGACATATTTTACCCAGATGTGGTTATAGTTGATCAACAACAGAGACACTGTCTTGGCATAGATAAGGTAAGCAGAGTAACATTAAATACCATATTTGAGTCCAAAATGTAAGATAGTAGCTACTGAATGTGGTCGAATGTCCAGACCGTTCCTTTCCTTACCCTCCCATACATATTCTTTCCATTCACAAAACCAAACCAACCAGGTACCAAAACGCGCGAAGACACAATGTATACGCAATTCCATCCATCATTCCACCCAGAGGGCCATCCAAACTCCTGGCAGAGAATAGCATAACATAAAGCAGTAGTAAAAGCAAAGCATAAAACCGGCAACGCAACCAAACCAAATACAGATCCCACAAAATGGCCATTCAGCATCCCGAGCCTCGTGAGCGAGCACAACGCGCCCCAAAGTCATTATCATCGTCAACTGCAAGCTGTGAAGCCATCCGAGCACTCGGCCCATACCAAGTCTCTCTGTTCTAGTCCATACCGGACATGACCCAACATCTACAAGCCACAATTGGGCGTCGTAGAACAGGTCATCTTTCAAAGAATTGCTGTGTTTTTTATCTTTCGTCAAATCATGAATGTCATACATAATTATGCTTATTTCGTCGTCTTGCCACGTTCGTTTTTTATTGTCGTCTTTGGTCTTAAAATTGTGTCGTATAGCTTCGGGGTAACCCAGGCTTATTGCTTCTTGGTGCGCTGTTCCTCATGTTGTTTTGTGATGTGGACCCAATCTTGTCAAAACCCTTGAAGATGTCCAGGTCGGGCATGTCTGTAATGCCGCCGGTGTTGGGTCGGGTAAAGTCCAGTTGGTCCATCATGGCACCTGACGCCCAATCGTTGCAGTCCAGAGAAACGTTCAAGAAGTCGACGAATTTGGAGGTAGACTGGTTTCGCAGGGGCGATTCCTGAAACATTTTGCTTGGAGAGCTTAGACCTTCAAAAACCTTGCTCGGAGTGTCGTACTGGATGGACTGCTCAGGTGGTCGGAGGAGAGGAGCAGACGCGATAGGCTTCCGGGTCGCGGAGTTGGTGATATCACCTAGGACCGATGCAGAAACAGTTCGATCCAGGCGACCACGCTTGGCAGAACGCTTGATAGGAGACCCGGCCTCAACGGAGCTCATCACAGGAAAAGTACCGTCATCGAGACCTCCTAGGCCAGCCAAATCTTGGTTCAGGGTGAATTCTCCATCACTAAGGATACTCACGCCGAAGTTCGATGGGCAAAAGTCTGTGCCTAGATAGAATGCCGGACTATAAGGAATGTTCTCAGCATCGCCTTTCCTATCAGGCGATTGGAGCATGTTTCGGACCGCGTCGCGGTGAAGCCGGAGATTGGTGTTGGGAGAGGCTGATGGAGGGGGCCGAGCAGGTGGGTTAAGTTTGACCATGGGTGTAATTGGTGGCAGCATTTGTTTCTCGTAGGCTGGCCGCAGAGGAGACGAAGAGACAGGTGGAATTGCCGAGTAAAACCGTGTCTTGGTTGGGCTGAAAGGCGACGACTTCCGAATACGGGCAATTTCTTCCTCAGCACGGCCTCTCGCTTTGTTTCGAGGGCGATCGGCCTCAGAGGTTAGCATAAACCTCTGACTGGGCCTTATGGCTGATGACATCTCGACAGAAGAATAGTAGCCGCTGTCGTCCATGGAAGCGAATTTGCGCTTGTGAGATCGTGAGACAGATGAGGCAATGTTTCGGGAAACCGGCGGAGGCGTATTGCTTCGATGATCCACATGCCTGGAAACAGGCGGTGACGAGTGCATGGCAGCTGGAAGAGGCGAGTAGAGGTATGAGTCGAGAGAAAGATCTTGGTCAGCTTTGTCGGCGCCATCTTCAGGGCCAATGTTATCTGAGACAGGAATCGTAGCATCGGATGAGAGGTCGACAGGTATCGACATGGTGGCCTGAGAGGTGGGAAGAGGTGGCAGAGCGGACTGGTTGGCAGGAACAGGAGGAGGCAGTGTAGGCTCCTGAATTGGCGCCGAAGCAGGGCGGGAAGGCTCGAGACGAGTCGACATGATGTGGAGGTTCTCTGAGGCGGATGCAGATTTGCGAGTCGGCTTCTTATTCAAATACTGTGCTTCGTGGCCGGGCTTAATCACCCAGTAATGACCCTTACCAGGGTCGTCCTTGGGCCTCTCGATCTTGACAAATGCTTTCTGGAGACTAAGGTTATGACGAATGCTGTTTTGCCAGCCGGCATCAGTAGGGCTATAAAAGGAGTAGTTGTCACTGATCCATTTATAAATCTGAGCGAGCGTGAGTCGTCTATTGGGCGAGCGGAAAATAGCCATGGCGATCAAGTCAGCGTAGCTGAGGGCAGGCTTATTGCCGTCATCGATGATTGGAGGAAAACTGTCGTGAGGAGGAATAACGGTCGCCGTCTCTGTATCTGTTTCTGACTCTATCGCTGCCATTGGCTCAGGCTTTGTCTTCTTGACAGATCTGGAATCCTTGATGGGAGCAGCTTCCATGAGAGCGCGCTTGCCGTTTGGTTTTTGGTAGTAGTTGTTGACCGACATATCAATGGCAGGGGGGGCCGGGAAGATTTGAGGATGGACGTTCTCCTTTCCGAAATCCCAAGCCAAGTCAAAATTTTGCTTCTGGGTGCCCGTTTTAAAGTTTGAGAGGTAAGGTTTCTTTTGCAATGAATCTGTGGTTTGGCCGCGTCTTGAGGGAGGCGCCATCGCGACCATATTTAACCTGTTGCCGTGGGAGGAGGCCAATGGGACCTGTGAAGAAGAGGAAGGCCGTTGCTTGAAAGGCGAGTGAGCATTGTGCGAGGCGGTGGGTGGGTTGAAAACGACGTTGGAGCTTGAGCTTGTCAGGGGCCTTCGGGCTTGCTTAGGGACTGAAGGCATAGGAGCGTGACTGGTCATGGGTGTGACATTCTCAGGCATCTCGTCTTGAAATATTTGTAGTGGCCCAGTGGAACTGGGAAAACGCGTGTGCTTGCCCATAACGATCGAGTCACAAAGCTCGATATTGGGTCAACGGGGCGGTGGTACTGAGTAAAATGGTCGGTCGAACCAAACGCTGGACTTCAAATGTCGGTTAGTAAGTCGATACCGGGGACGGGAAGTGGAAGGGGATGACGGGAAGATAACGGGCGAAGGTGGGAGTTAAGAGTGGACACCGGCAGAGCCTAATGGGACGAGTGTGCATGACGGTAAGGAAGAGGGAGGGAAAAAAAGTACTTGCTACTCACTTGGATGGATGGACCGTGGAGTTCAAGGTAGTAATGAGCTGTGGGGCCTGCTTTGACAGGGCTGTCGTCGTGACTTGGTCGGAGCGTTCAATAAGACAAGCAGCCGGTATCTGGGGTTCACGGTCTCTGAGAATGCCTCCGAATATAGAAGCGAGTTTTGGTGGACAGGAATGGAAATGACCAAGTCGCGTTGACGAAGAATTAACAGCAGACCAAAGCGGGTTAGAATGCTGTTGTAAATGAGTCGATGCTGGCTAAGATGGTAGTGGGTTGAGAGAGTAAAGCTGGCGATTAAAGAGCAAGTCGTGCACCAGGATGGAGTTCGAGGTTGACAGCCAAATGCAAGAGCGGTAAAGGTCAAAGGCGTATAATTGCTGATTATTCTACTGGATAGACGAGATATGAATATCGATTGATCGAAAGGAAGAGAGAGCAGCGAAAACTATCTCCAGAAAATGAGGAAGAGTAGAAGTGTAAGAGTGAGAGTGAGAGTAAGAGGAGATGTTGATTGAATGATGCAGCCAAGACAAGGTGTAAGGTGCGGCGCTCAAGATTAGTACTGTACGATAACCTGTAGCTACCTAGGCCTCGAGGTATCGCGCCCTGCAGTAAGTGCGTGCAAGAAAGAAAGAAAAGAAGAAAAAAAAGGCCCCCAGCAGGTGGTAGTAGCTGGTGGGCGGAGACGTGGATGTGGAGCGCTGGAGGCGTCTTGGGACCTGCTGGAGACGGAGCCTAGGCCGCTCTCTGTTCTCCGTATGGGCTCTGTACCGCGTATGGCTGCACCTCTGGCCACCGTGTGTGAGGCCTAGTGGGGACTCGGCGCAGGGAGGATGATGAGAACGGTGTCAGGGATTGGATGGAGAGAGTCCGGGCTGACACGACACCAAGGAAGAGCGCAAGAGAGCCAAAGAGAGGACTTTGCGTGAGCACTGTCTCTGCTCTGCCTTGGTATCAAGATTGGGGTGAATTCGGGCTGTGCGAGACTGATGTCATATAGATGTTAATTGATTGAGGTCTAAGATTGGACCTCTTGTGCGGGTTCGGTTCGCATGAATGTGATAATTATTATTAGGGAGGAGAGAAGAAAGAGAACAGGAGGGGGAGGATAGTTGAACAGGACGGGAAGTGAGAGAAGAACTCAAGATGCACAGCGCACAACGATGCAACACAACACAACGATTCGATTTGATACGATAGCCAAGTAAAGACAAGGGTGTGTATAAATCGAGGGCGTACGTGTTTCGGGAAAGGGCGATTGAGAACAAGAGATCCAACCTAACCGACCAAAGGGAGACTGGAGATGATGGAGTTGATTGAGTTGAGCTCATAAGGTGTGGGTCGCTGGTAAACTAGGGGCGTGCGACGCGAAGACGATACAGGGATCTTTAGGTAGCCCCCCACTAGCGTCACCTTAACAAAGACAAGACCGTGAATGTGAATGAATGCTCTGCCCTCGGGCATCACCAGGCGCCCTCATCCTCGGCCTCCACGCGCGCGGGGATTGAGAAGAAATGATTGGTTGATACATACACTTCTAACAGCCAAGAGATATCACAATTGGGCTGGTCTGGTTGAATGCGGGGATTGGATTGGGTGTTGGATGTTGACAAAAGAGGTGAATGAAAGCCTCCTTTCGATGTCTGTCAAGTCAACCAAATAACTACGCAAGTCAAGTTCATGATGAGACATTCACTCGTCATGAGGCGAGAACAGGTCGCTCAATAGGCCGTGAATACGCATTAGAGGGAAGAATGGAAATGGATTATCTCCTCAGACTCATGCGGCCACATCAATGAGCAGGCCGTTGATCATGCTATTTAAAGGCCTTGGTGTTTGAACCTAGCACCACATAAAAGCGATAGCCGGCTGCCCTACTCCGTACGAAACTTGCTACCTATGCACATGTATGTATGTATGTATGTATGTATGCTTGTATGTAGGGCAGTGGAGATGGCACCCAGCAGATCTCGATCTTTGTATCGGAGTCTGTATGTTCACTCCGTTTTCACAGCTTGACACGAGGTGCTTGTAGGTACATACATGTTCATTTCATTTCCGCCTCTGCCATATCAGAAAGTCATGTCTCCAAGATATATGTATGTCGTGCTGTGCTCTACTGTGATGTGCTGTGCTGCTGTACTGTGTTAGGTTGTGGGATGCTTCCGGATCAGATGCTGGGATTGTTCTTGGTGCCGATCCTACCTTGGATGCGAAAGTTTGTCAGATGAATATGGAGATGGAGATGGAAATAGAAATGGGGCACAAGAATTGAGGGACTTGTCAGGATACTACCTTACAAGCTCCAATTGAGTACATATATCGACATTCTACTGGTTTCTCTTCTGCCCATTCTTCATTGAACTATCTGCTCAAATCTCAAATATATTGACAGCTGCATAGGTAGCTAGCTAGTGGACAAAGAAGAAGAAGAAAAAAGGAAAGCTCATCAGATAGACGAGACGCCAGGCCAGGTCCATGTCACGCCATGCTATACCATAAGAAGAACAGCCAGCCAGCCACAGTTGATAGCAAACAAGCTCTACTGTTTGAGATGGAGAGAGTTATTGGTTGGCTACGCCGCTTTGCTCACCAACGTGTCTTTTCTAGATCCGAAATAATCGGGTTTCTTCCTCTTTCTCTGTCCTCCTCTCATACAGTACCAAACTCTCTGCAGGATGCAGCGGGCAAAGACCACAGAGTCTGAACAACAACAACCCCCCCCCCGCTCGAGCCCATGGTTCAATGCAGGGTTGTTTGGATGATGATTGGCCTTGTCCTTGTCAAGGAAGCGCAACAAGGTGGAATGCTTGCTTGGCAAAATCAAGGCAGTCAAAGCCAAGTCGAGTCAAGGGTAAGTAGTGAAACGGTTCAGTAATCTTCTGCTACTGTTCTTTGGTCTGAGCAAGGGAAAGTTATAAATATATATATATATATATATTTATAATTAAAAAATCGCCACCAGAGGATTAGCAAGCAAACTCGAGAAGAGTCGAGGCCAGGGTCAGTGAATACCGTCTTGGTTTCCGAAGTTAAAAGTGTGTGTGGGAATAAATGGAAGCAAGTTATGAATTGCCTCCCAACTTGACCTGGTGA
>JAALXK010000582.1:0-13742 GCA_012977745.1 Fusarium anguioides | reverse complement strand
ATTATTATTATTATTATTATTACCTGCGTATCTAAAGAGGTAGGTAGGTTAAGATCTAGGTCAGATAATAATATCATGTCGATAGACAGGATGTGACGCACTGCGGGGCGTTTGTAGTAGGTAATCCGGCTGATGGCGGGGTCAAGAAAAAAGTCCTTGTAAATCAAGAAGGCATCCTCTCAGCAACTTCTCAGCAACGTTACGCAGCGTCTCCCATTTTCATCTACTCTTTGCCCTTTCGACACACTCACCCACCATGTCTCGCCAGATTCAACAACCCTCAAACCAGATCAAGCTCACAAACGTCTCCCTAGTGCGTCTCAAAAAGGGCAAGAAGCGATTTGAGCTTGCTTGCTACAAGAACAAGGTCCTTGAGTGGCGATCCGGTATCGAGACAGACCTCGACAATGTCCTTCAGATTCCAAACGTCTTCCTCAATGTCTCAAAAGGCCAGACAGCACCCCGTGAGGATCTCGATAAGGCCTTTGGAAAAGGCAAGTCTACAAACGACATCATCCTCGAGATCTTGAAAAAAGGCGAGATGCAGGTTGGAGAGAAGGAGCGTGCAGCGCAGACGGAGCGTGTGCACAACGAAGTCGTCAGCATAGTTGCCAGTAAACTGGTAGACCCAAGGACGAAGCGCGTTTACACATCTGGCATGATTGAAAAGGCTCTTGATATGCTCAGCTCGCAGGCTCATACTGCAACACCCGACAAGAGCGCTACCGGAAGTGCTACTGGAACACCTGCGACTGGTGAAGCAGGCGAGGCCAAGCCCCGACCCCAACAGACTTGGACTGGTGTTAGCACGACAAAGAGCGCAAAGAGTCAGGCTCTTGAAGCCATGAAGGCTCTCATCGCCCATCAGCCCATTCCGGTTACGAGAGCACGCATGAGGCTTCGTATCGCCTGTACCACCAACGTTCTCAAACAGGCTGTGAAAGCAGCAAAGACAGCCAACAAGGAGGAGGACGGCGAGCAAAAGGCTATTGGGACAGTCAAAGACAAGATTCTTAGCTACGTTGAACAAGTAGAGAGTCAAGATGTTGTTGGTTCGGAGTGGGAAGTGGTAGGATTTGTCGAGCCTGGCGCTTTCAAGCCTCTATCTGATTTCATCAGCAACGAGACCAAGGGACAGGGACGAGTCGAAGTTCTGGATATGGCTGTGACACATGAAGACTAGATCACAGGAGATGCACGAGTTGAAATAGTTAAAAGAGAAATTATGGATACCCTTTCCCAGAATCGTTATATATCTTTTTCCATTTCCGTGGCGAGACACCATTTTACCCTGTCGTGGACTTCGTTTCGTTGGACCGTAATAAACATCACACATTTTTGCCATACACATCTCATCTCCCTTCTCCATGGTGAACTGGTTTACTTGAATGCTTTTGATTCGTGACTCTGATCTAGAGTATAGCCCTAGCTGCATATGCTGGAAAGCAATCCTCTCAAAATGCTCAGAAAGATGGAGAAACCAGCCGTCACGCCTGTCCACCCGTAACCAACACCAATAAAAAGTTTAACCACCCTTCTTCTTGGAGACACCGACGGTCCTGCCACGGCGACCGGTGGTCTTGGTGTGCTGACCACGGACACGAAGACCCCAGTAGTGTCGGAGACCACGGTGGGCGCGGATCTTCTTGAGGCGCTCGAGATCCTCACGGAGCTTAGAGTCGACACCGTTAGCAAGAATGTGAGAGTCCTTGCCATCGACGATATCGCGCTGTCGGTTGATGAACCACGTGGGAATCTTGTACTGGGTGGGGTTCTGGAGGATGGTGACGATTCGCTCGAGCTCTTCAGAGGTGAGCTCACCAGCACTGCAAGAAATTGTCAGCATTTATCGGAATTTTCGTGGGCGTGGGAGTTCGCGTACCGCTTGTTCAGATCGACATCGGCCTTCTTGCAGACCAAGTTAGAGTATCGGCGACCGACACCCTTGATCTTGGTCAAGGCGTACATAACCTTCTGCTTTCCGTCAACATTAGTGTTGAGAAGACGGAGAATCTGCCGATTGTTAGTAACTGTCTCGCAAGGCTGAATTTCTCATAATCGATTTCGGTGCACCAAACGCCAGGCGGATGGCGCGAGCGCATTCGAACGCAGCGGCGATGGTGTCGAATTCGATATCGATGCAACGATGCTGGAGAGGATGACTTACGAACTGGAAGTTCGACTTCTCTCCCGAGACGAGCGACATGATGGGCAACTTCTACCGGTCGGTTGCCGTATGCTCGTTGAGTTCAATGTTCGGGTGTAGAAAATAGAAGGAGTTCAAGGACCTCGCTTGTGGTGAAATGTGGGTGGATAGAAACTTAGGGCAAAAGGAAACGCACAAACTTGCACGGAGAATAGTTAATCCGAGTCAAAGGGCTAGTCTGAAGCTGGAAGTCACGTGATGGAGTACACTTTGTGAACCTGGGTCCCAACTTTGAACTCAATTTTTCTTATCGATCCAGAGCTCAACGCTGCCGTTGCAAATAGTGGCAATTGAGGAACTTTATGGTTCTAAATCAGATCCATTTGCTGTCAAGCTATCGGGTATCTTCAAGGTAGGTTCTTGCTCTTTATATACTGCTCTTCGCAACCAATACTATCGTCTTTTTCCATCGCTCGGTCAGCCCTTGAATCGCATGGCCGTGTGCCAGCGATCTTGCCGACTGATCTTGAGCCGGAGCCTTCACTTCGGTGTTGGTATGAGACAAGACCAATTCCGGCAACGCTTTTTGAGTACGGAGTCTTTAGTGTTTTCACCAAATGGAGTCTTCCGTAATTTATCTGTTGTTACATTCTCTAAGCTTTCCCTAATTGAATATAAACCCTTTCTCGACAAGTTGTGTATCTCTATGCATCTTTTACCTTTGCCTGCCAAATCAATCTGTCCGTGAGGACATGTAATAGCCTTTCTACCGATTCCATTTGCTCCAAACTCCTTCATGATGCGTAGCAGGGGGGGGTCTTTGTCAACTCAATCCGGCTGCTGGTTTGAGCCAGCTAGAATTCGTTAAGATGGTCGTAGCCCTGTTTGTATTAGCACTATTGATAAAATTCATATGACCAACACACCTTATCCTTCTTGAGCTGATGAGCTAGTAGCTCTGAGAGGTTGGCTCTGTCGGTTTCCACCGTGAGGTTGGCGCTCTTGGTTTGGAGATGGGCAACGGATACTTCTTTGAGGCCTCGAATGGTCAAGAGCTCGTCCAGCCCAAGAACATCCGTTATTCTAACATATCGATAGGAGAGAGGGAAGAATTGTTTCATCAAATCGGTGCGTGGACTGAGGTGGGCGAGAGTGGATTTGGAGATGCTGATTGTCAATCTCTCCAACTGGTCGCATTCTGCTAGCCTCTTGAATGTGATTGCTGACTTTGGTCCGCACCAGTGGACCTTGATATCGCGAACATTGTGCATAAGCAGGGGATTGCTGTCGAGGTGGTAGAGAAGTTCGCAGCAGCAGCGGAAACGGACGACCTTCTTACGAAAGAAGATGCGGAAGAATTCGTGGTTAAGTGCTGGGCCCAGGATAGACGGCAACGCTTTCATTTGAGGGGTCTGGAAAGGTCCAAACTCTCGTTCAAGTTGTGGGCAGTTGCAGCTAACTCTTCGCGAACTAGGTTTGATGCCCTTGGATTTGAAGACAGTATCGACCATCAAGTCGACAATGTGTTCGCGGATCTCGGCAGGTAGTCTCATGAACGGAAATCCGTCAATAGGCGGCGGTCGATCTGGAGTAGAGTCAGTCGTTGTTTTGGGAAGAACTGGAGAAGTTGCTTACCAGCAATCTCAAGGATCTCGGTGCACATCTCGATGATGTCGACACAAGTCTTTGACTCTTGGGGGTCTTTATTAATCATGCGTGCACACTTGGCTATTGTTCCAGCCACTGATTCTCGGCGGCGAGGGCTAAGTCTGACCATACTTCCAAGCTCTCTTGCGTCGATGGCACCGGCGTGGAAGCTTTCTAGGCCTTGAAGAAGGACCTGTATGTTTTTGGTCAAGCCATATCGAGTGTGTGCAGCTTTGGACTTGAGGGCATACCAAGATTTGCTCGACATGATGACGGCTTGGGCGAAGTTCAAGGTGATGATGTTGAAGAAAGAAATGAATGAAACGAAAGTAACGTCTTCAAGTAAAGGAAGGCGTTGGCGGGAGTTAATCACAGACTTCCGTTGTGGTATCTACTGCCTACGGCAGAAGCCCGCGCAGCAACAGAGAAGTAACCACTCCGAGCGAATGGCAGATAAAGATACTGGACTACCTAACCAGTACCTAATAAAAGGTAGGTAGGTACCTACTTCTCTATAGGTTTATATATATATCAACAAGGTGCATCTTATCTTATGCTATTTTCTGGGAATTCGCATTTTCTTTAAATGAAGGCGAGTTGTCTAATGAAATTTTACATTTAAAAGTAGGTACTCAGCAGGCATTGGTCGTTTAATGTTTGTAACTTGGTAGATAAACCAAGTGCAGTGACTCTACAGTGCAAACGCCAACAGTATTTCAGGTATCACGAATTAACATTCACATAGGCCCTTTGTAATAAATCAGCTCAGGGCTGGTCCAATGGCAATAATAAGCAGTAATAGGTTTGCTTGGTTAAATAACCTGTTCTGGTTTTGTTTGTCAAGCACCATAGAGACCCAAATAGTTGGCACTACCCAGATAACGATTGTCTCATGGCATTGACCCTGTTGCGAGATCTGATGACTGTAAGAAGACGAAGCTATGTAACTACTACAGTTGTAGTAATAGTATATTGGCTACATGTTAGATGATATAGTCCTGGACGGTCAACTCATTTCCTCACCTTAATTAGTGCAACAGTATAATACGTTACGTTACACATCATATAAATCAACACAGGGAATCGATTGATGGGAAGTGTAGACTTTTATTGGTCTATTCAATTCAACGCCTTCTGGTCTATCTGCCCAATGCAACCAGAATGATATGCAAACTCCATATGCCAGTCGCTAAATCCAAAATGCTATAATTCATACCACACGTCTCGTGGCGTTTCAGATCATTTCATGCGGTTTTTCTTCGGTGCCCGAGACACCGTCATCAGCAAAGGTGCTGACGATAGAAAGACAGCCAATGCGCACTGCTTTTGTTTTGGTGTCTTTTCTTGTTATGTTTGTATGCAAGGATTAAAGGGAAGTTGTCAGGTGGTGTAGATGGAGGGTGTTGCTGGAATTATCAGCTGTTGTTCCTGTTGTGGTTCGAACAGGCGCTGATCTTGAGGTGGTTGCATCACCCAATCGGCGAAATGAGAGCGACAGAGACGACTTCCAGAAGTCACGATTAGATGGATAAAATGCAACGTTTGATGCGAAAATCATCCAAAGGAGGTGACTTGGTGTGTCTGAGTGTCGCCTGGTGCGGGCAACGAAAACAGCGTTCTAGAACTCTTCCAGTCTTAGCCGCTGTCGAAAATCGGCGAGCCCGCATGCCCGCCCATCCATCACCACCGACCTTGCCAATTCAGGAAATTGACTACGATGATTTAACGGAGGATGAAGATGAACATGTCTGATCGTCGCTTTCGCTGTCGCCTTCAAGGGAGAAGTTGACAACACTGGGAGCTCGTGTGCAGCAAGGGCTGATGCCAATGAAATCGTCCTCTTCAATCTGGTCAGGACAAGAGGCGCCAAAGGTGAAGTCAAAGTGAGAGAGCATTTCTTGATGTTGCAGATTTTGGGTTGTCATGGGCTTCTCGCTAGGGTGGGTGATCTTCTTTCCCTTCTTGTTCTTGGGCTTGCGCTCTTTGGTAGCGTCCTTGTCCTTGGACCCCCATGTCCAGGTACGAGACAGCTTGTTGACGAGTGATGATTTTGATGACGAGTCGGATTTGTCGCTGTTCTGGCTGGACTTGGTCATGGTAGCTGTGATCTTTCCTGAGGTGTTGGCGTCTACGATGTTTGTGCTGGAAGCGTCGGAGCGCATGGCACAGCGGAAGTGCTCTCGGATAGCCATTGTGAATGATGTGGTGTATTAGTTGTGAAGAGTGAGTGATGAGGTTGCTGTGGCTGAGAGGTGTAAGCTCGGTGAATGTGTAAGTTGTTGAGTTGTTATGATCGAGGCAATGAGCTTATGATTGACAGGATCCTCAACTTTTGAAAGTGCTGTAGATATGTTGGATGATCGTTTATCATATATGGACAGGAAGTGCAGCAGCCAGGACATTTAAAGATAATCCCTGGACATTGGATATAGGAAAACCCCTCAAAGTCTTCGGCCGTTTCGGCCTGTATGGGTATGGGGGCATCCATCCATGCGGCGTTCTCGTCTCCGTCGGCGCCTTGGAAAACCTGGGCTTGGCTGTGGAGGTGGAACTACCTTGGGGTCCCTGATCCTGGGTACAAAGTGTACATTGGATACCCGTTGGATTGCCCTGGGTCTGCTAGCCCCTGGCATGGTAATACTGGGCTGTGATTAGCCTGTGCTATACTGGGGTCCGGAGAATAGCGGGCTCATACGGGGCTTGACCCTCAATGAGGTCAGCGTTGGCCAGAATAAGTGTATGGAGAAACCCTGCAATGTCGGACCGGGGAGTTGATTTGGTACAAAAAATACATTGCGGCGGCGTTACCCCCTCTCGCAATTTGACCATGTGGTGGTGGATGGATCGGAAGGAGCAATTTTTAGCAACACGACGCTGCAGATCCAGGAGACGCAGTGCTCCTCAGGTTGAGTCTGCGACACCAGCGCCACTATTGGTAAAGTCATTATCAAAGGGGCAAGCCGCAGGAGTGGGAGAAGGCTGTTTTCTGTCTTTGCTTCCTGGTTCTGATTTTAGCCGGTGATCATTTCTCTGATCGCTCTGACAAGACAAGGGTTCCCACTTGGCACTCAAGTGAGATTACGATTGCACTATTGCAGGCACCAGAGTTTCGTGCATGTCGAATGGCTCACTTGGCTAACAGAAATGGGTCCAATAGCGAGCCTTGTTTGTTCTTCCAATGGTAGCCGAATATCTCCGGCAGTTGAAGTGGAAAAATCAGCAGAAACATGACGTCCAGGAGTTGATGAGTCGTGAAGCGCCTTGTGTATCAGTCGTTAATAGCAATCTGCCTCAATGTCGACGCCTCCAAACAGACTTTTCGCCTGGATATCGAAACCCGCGACACGGCAACAGATCTCGGGATATGGTGTAACGTTGGCCGTTTTCCGTTTTCGACACCATCAGGATCTCATTTAGACTCTAACTTGAACCTACTTTACGTACAGTACAATGAGTACATTAGGTAGGTACTGTAAAAACACGGGGTCGGCGACAAGTTCGAGCCGTGGAGGCCCCCGCATGGATGCTGTCCATCCAGTCCCCTCCTTTGCCCACTTATTGTTGGGGGTTTAGACGGGGTCGTGAATAGGCCGAGAGGCTAGACTCTGCGAGGCAAGTAGTTCAGGTAGCGTCATTATTAAAGGTAACACCGAGCTGAGTCCGTTGAATTCCGGTAATTAGGATATTATTCAGGTTTCTGCTTTGGTCACTCTCTGAGCACGTCGAAGTAAATGACATTCAATGACTTCCTTTTCCAGGCATCGAGCAATCAGCAATCTCTGAAGAATGCCACATTCTGCCAAGCCTGAATATGTGCGTTAATACATAATCCCTGTACGGAGATCCTCCTATACGTTCTGGGTGGGTGTTTGTTGTTCCCGTCAGTCACAGTCGCAGTGCGAGTGAAGCGCTTGATGCATTACGTACTGAGCAATCGGCCCTTACTCGGCTAATGCTCGTGTATGAATGAGGTCAGTCAGGTCTATCCACCTTTGGTAGAGAGTTGCGCGACAGTTGAAGTTGTTGAAGACGTCAATATAGTTGCGAACTGCCTACCAGTCAATCAAGGCGTCTATCTGTTAGGGACCATTTAGTTCACCAGGCTCAACTACGCTTTCCCACTCTTCTTTATCCGTTTCTGCAACCATCACTGAAAGGACGAGACGGACTTCGGCAGACACCGGGCCGGTGTTTATCATTACGGTCTCTCTCTGAGCTCTGCCCTCAACCATCGCCGTTCTCGTTGGTTCCCGTTGAAATCCACTTCGCCACCCTTCTCGGCGTCGGCCTTGGCGTCCGTTAGCAGCGGGGATAATTGCTTGAAGTCTGAGCTTATCGAACATGACACCTTCTTTCTTTTGGTGGTTGCCTCTGATGAAAATTTTCTTTTCTTCTTTTTCTCTTCTCTGTCGGTTCACTTCTTGGCTACCGGAGTTCGCGATGATAAGAGAAGAGATAACGGTGGCATGTGGGGATAACATCAACCTTGTCACTGGAACCCGTTGCAAACCGTCCAGTTCAGGTTAACCGAGTTTTATTCGTTGTTGACTGTGTTGGTGGGCCAAATTCGAGTTCTCGCCAAGTCTTGTCCCCCTCTGGTCCATATCTCGCTTCGATGTCTTTCGGAGTAACTCCGTTGTGGCAAGGAGTTTTCTGCGTCTCTAGGTCCTGTCCTTGCATGGGGGAGAGAAGATATCGTGAGTGGTCTATCTGGAAATATCAGGTTGCATCTTGTAGTTTCCCTCGGAGACCGGGGTCTTAGGGCTCACTCTCCAACCTGAGGCATCTATAATTTCAGGCACTATCTGTTGAGTCTAATCTATCTCGGTGCAACATAACTCCGGAGATTCACTAAACACAATCATAGCACAGCAACACATCTTTTTGATAAGATATGGGGAGGCTCCAGCCTAACGGTTGTTGAGGCTCTAGGCTCTACAGTAGGCTGTTGGTCGGAAAACCGCTGCCACTATCCGTATGTAGGAGCTAGTTAGCAAGCAACCGTGATCTTCCCTGGCATTTCTCCCATAGAGCGTCATACATTATCACAAGCGCTGCTTGAATTCTGCATCGGGCATATTAGCCTGAGTTCAGACTGAACATTTGACTGACCGCTTCGATATTGCGATCATTATTACCACGTGCAGTAGACATTAGCGGACAAAAAGCTCCTGGGTTGACCTTTGATGCAGTATAATATATACATAAGGTACGTACAGGGTAAGCCCCGCAGAAGAAGCATCTTTCATGAAGTTCTCTCAGTGGTCAGCAGCGGCTGGATAGGCGCCGTGGCCAATGACATGTCACCCCGCAAGCCCCAGACAGCGACGGGATGGAACGGGGGCCTCGATTAGTAAGTCGGACACCCAATGGTTCACGTCACTGGGTCTCCGCCCGGTGACGCACCTCCCTCACGCTCTGACAGCACAGTACCCGACCTGTCTTTACCTGCCACGCGTGAGGCCTACTACCTTTGACCACATGATAGTTTCATGTTCTACGGACGGGCATTTATTGATCCAGGCAACTAAACGCAAAATAGACATCCCTTAGCGACCCCTTCTCACAATCCACAGTCACACTCTCTCCTTGTTTATTTGTTGTCTTGTCTCTTACTCGACATGATCTAGGTCCCTTAACACCTCTGATCAGCCTGTGATCCATTCGCAGATAGGTACCGTTTTCGTCTGGGTAGCTAGGTACGCACACAACTGCCGCGTCGCGAGCCCCTGCATCCGGAGTTTACATTTGCCAGCTCAGCAATAGCAATTTTAAAGAGTCGAGTGTCTGCTTAGGATTCGATATAACCAATTTTGTTACTACAACTCATCGGATACGTTGCCATGGGCGCAGAACGCACTGGAGGTGATGGGCGACCAGCCTCTTCTTCTTCTAATTCACGAAGAACTGGCAACCAGTCCGTTGCCCAAGCTGCCAATACACAAGGCTACGATGAACAATCACCCCTGTTGAACAACAGTGTCGATGCAAACAATGGCCACGGGGAAACAGACGATTCGCAGGTTACCAAGAGCGTATGGTACCTGCTCATATTGACCATCAGCATCGGTGGTCTTCAGATCGCATGGTCCGTTGAGCTTTCAAATGGTTCGCCATATCTTTTGTCACTTGGACTAAGCAAGTCTCTCATGGCTCTGGTCTGGATTGCTGGCCCCTTGACTGGCACCCTCGTTCAGCCATATGTTGGCATGCTCAGCGACAACTGCCGCTTACCTATGGGAAAGAGAAAGCCCTTCATGATCGGAGGCTCTATTGCAACTATTCTCTCACTGTTGTTCCTTGCCTGGGCTAAGGAGATTGTTGGTGGTGCTGCTGGTCTTATGGGTTTCGATCCTGAGTCTAAAGACGTGAAGACAACAACTATTGTGGTCGCAGTTATTGGTGTATATGTTCTCGATTTTGCCATCAACACTGTTCAGGCGTCTATCCGCGCTTTCATAGTCGATTGTGCACCAGCACATCAACAAGAGTCTGCTAACGCCATGGCGAGTCGAATTACTGGATTTGGAAACATCGTTGGATACATCGCTGGATACGTCGACCTGACTCGTCACCTCGGGTTCCTTGGGAAGACACAATTCCAGATACTCTGCGCCATCGCATGTGTTGCCCTTGCCTTGACGGTATTTGTAAGCACCTCCTTCATCAAGGAGCGAGACCCTCGTCTTGATGGACCGGCCAAGAAAGAGCAGCAAGGTGTTTTCTCATTCTTTTTCACCATCTTCAAGTCAATCAAGCGTCTTCCGCCCCAGATCAAGAGAGTGTGCGAGGTTCAGTTTTGTGCCTGGGTTGGCTTCTTCCCACTGTTGTTCTACACATCCTCATACATTGGAGAGATCTATGTCGAGCCATACCTCCAAGCGAATCCCCACATGTCCCCGGAACAGCTCAACAAACTGTACGAGCAAGCAACACGAATCGGCACCTTTGCTCTCCTTATCAACTCCATTGTGAGTTTGCTCACCAATGTATTCCTTCCATTCTTCATTGCTCCGACATACGATACGCAGCCTGTCACAAGCGTCCCAGGTGAGACCCCTGCAGGCTACTACGACTCGGACGAAGACGAGAAACCCTCATGGCTGGATAAGCTAGCCATCCCCGGCCTTACTCTTAAACGCGCCTGGTTCCTGTCTCTCCTGCTCTTTGCTGCCTGTATGTTCGCCACACTCTTTGTTCGAACCGTCAAGGCGGCCACAGTGTTGGTTGGTCTTGTTGGTATTACCTGGGCCATGACGCTGTGGGCTCCATGGGCTATCATCAGCGCTGAGATCAGCCGAAGAGATGCCTTGATCCGCGCCCAGAAGATGCGTCTGGCAGCTGCTAGAGCAAATAATGACGGGACCATGCATGACGAGGAGGAGGAAGAAATTGATCAGGCTGGTGTAATTCTCGGTATCCACAATATGGCGATTGCAGCACCTCAAATTATCGCCACCGTCGGTTCCAGCATCATCTTCAAGCTCTGGCAGAAACCCAGAGGCGAACCTGGAGACCACAGCATTTCAATTGTGTTTGCTCTCGGCGGAGCTTGTGTCTTGATTGCATCGTTTTTCGTTGCCAAGATCAAGGATGATGCTGCTATGCCAGCTGATGTTATGATCGAAGCTGAGCAGGGCCAGAGTGGCACAGGCGATACCCCAGGGCGCCGACCTTTGAGCAGACGAAAGTCTACCCGAGAACAGCTTCCCAGAGCAACACAAGCCCGGGCCACGCTGACACGAAACAAGAGTTTTGGAGGTGCCGAGATGCACTGACAGATATCCATACAAACGCACACGCACTGAGCGAAGCCGAAGCATGGGTTGGCGCAGGGTCAGGAATTATGGTTTGGCATTTTGGCTTTTACCAGAGCCTAGGAGCATATGGTTGGTATATGGACTTTTTTTGTAAGTTTTGCAAGGAATGTTGAGCGTTCAGGTTCACCACTGGATTATTGATTGGATACCAGAATCGCTATTTCGGGTTTGCGTTTAGATTAAGATATCATAACATTCGCTCTTTAGCTTGTTTTTACTTGGAATATAGCAATTTAAGACACCCAGGCTCGTCCCACTGTCACCACAAGATATAGTTGTCCATGGGGGAATCTCGATATCCCATTCCATCCATTGGTATTGGTCATGCTGTCTTCGGCCCACACATGCCAATAGAGACTCTTGTTTCCCCAGGAAGAGGACCCAGAGTAGGGTTGATAGTGGTGAAAGGGATGAAGTGGAAGCACCACGAGACGCTATTCTCATCGCAGTAACTGTAGTCACAGTCGAAACTTTCTGGAGCGGCTGTGGCAGCAGTGGGTTCGGTGTTGTAAGCCCCTGGGCCTCCCGGAAGCGAAAATGCGTGAGAGGCGAAAAAAACGAAAAAGTAGTTTATTGGGAGCATGATAAAATTTTCAATGGCTGTCGCTCAAGGCTGTTGAGAAATCTTGCCGGGTGGAAATTGGGATAGCAGACGGACCCTCTTTTATCGAGATATTGATGGTCAAACAAGTATCACCTTCGAGAGTATCTCCCCTGCCCTCGAGCCACGGGACTTCTGGGTGTTTGCGTTGCAGGATGATGTTTGATTCTCATATGACTTATTGTATAGCTTCTCTATGGCCTAGGATGATAGAGAGCAAACACAGCAATTACAGTAAGCGAGAAGCCGCGTATGAAGTCAGCAGATATAATCTGACTCTTTTTACTTGAAGCAAAGAGTCGCACAAGACGAATAAAATCACCGATTGCAAGGCCTGGTTCGTTAAACTACGGCAGAATATTGGCTCTCAGTTACCGTCTTCTATTTATACGCGAGATCCTTACACGGGAATTCTTTATATGGACAACATTTTGTTCCCAGCCTTAACCCACAAAGAGACAATAAACCCGATACTCGCTACCCAGACTAGACTGCGTACGAATGCGAACCGAGGGACAGTCTGCAGCCACAAGTAGGCAACGTTGTACGCGAGACGGCTCACAACATAGCCGATACCAATGATGTTGATAGTGGGTGTAGGCACACCTGCGAAGTTTGCAGCTGCGATGCCAGCCGCGAACAATGCAACACTCTCCAGTCCATTCTGAGTGGCTGCCTTTGCGCGGAGGAGGAATTGTTTATGCTGCGAGTGTTAGTGGGAGAAATCAGATAGAGAAGGAGACTTGCAGCTTTATCAAGAGTCTGGGAGTTGGCGATAATGGTCTTGTGAGAACGTGGGTTGCAATTGTCATAGGTTCCTTTCGCGCCTCTGGTGATAGTGTAGGCATGAGGGAATGTAATGATGAAGAATGCGGCTGGGACCTATAGAGTCTGAGTTGATTGAGAGTTAAGGAGTAGAATAGGGGGAATGTACCGTGAAGAAGGAATAGTTCCTTGTGAGATCGAGGCCAAGAAACGACTCCATTGTAGTTGGTGCGGGTGTGAATGTAAGTATGGTTGTGTTGTGATGAGTTGATATGATGTAGATTGAGCCCCCTATTTAAGCAGTGAGACAGTAAATCTGTTGAGAACTATAACTTTGAGATGAGATTGAAGAATCGTGTGTTTCTGGGAGAATTATCAAAATTGCCCGAGAGAATCATCGGTTTAATAATCAGCTGTAAGTGTTAGTTAGGACCCGCTTTGAGGATAAGCATGTTGAATTAGCATAACGGTGATATATAGCGGAGGTAGTAGCTCTTGGCATGGTATGATATTTGGTCAAGTTATTGACCAGCTGGAGGAGTAATGATATGACTCAGTTGTTCATTTGTCACTACATTGAGAGATTCTAATGCTTCATGACCACGGATCTATTACAATCACATGACAAAAGTCTAACAACAGACCACAGTGCGCCACCTTAAAAGGTATAATATTAATTCAGTTTTTTAGTATTTTTTATATAGTAAGTATATATAATTAAATAATATATAGTACTTAAACCTCTATATTTTCTATATATAGT
>JAALXK010000581.1:0-19228 GCA_012977745.1 Fusarium anguioides | reverse complement strand
GAATAGCAACTCCTGTGATTAGCGCCAATTCCGCTCCGCTCAGCGTTGTTTCCCATATCCCAAGCGCAAGCGCATTTCTTGGCTTGGCCGCCTTTCTTCTTCTTCTTCTTCTTCTTCTTCTTCTCGATGTATTCTAGCCCGTGTTTTTCTCCGTAGAATGCATTCCTTTCTATCTTGTTTTTAGTCATATCTCTCTTGATCTTGCTTTTTGCCTTTCGGTTGATTTACCGATTAAGTAGTTCCAGACCTTAACCTGACGTTTCTATTGTTAGCATCTCATAACGTCATTTTCCCCTAAATTGAGACACCCATGTTTAACTCAACAACTCCGTGCTTCCTCGTCTCTGTTCTAGTCATGGCCGTCGTTCTTGGGCTGGATAGTTAAGTAACCTAGGAGTTTCGCTGGCTCTTCTTTTAGCCTTGCTAAGTCGCAAAGGCAAGACCCCGAGGTGACCTATCCATAGAACCTAACAAGCCCAGCCATCCAGCCCTCTGACATCAGCCACGTTGTCCAGAGGAGGGTCCCCACTGAGCAAGTTCCCACTGTCATTATTAAAGGGTGCAGCTGGTGCTTGTCAACACCGGTCTGGTCTGGTTTCGTTGCTATGGTTGTCTGTTAATATGAGATTTGACTCTTAAAGACGGACAGGTTGTTTATCAGTTAAACTAAAGGTAGGAATTACTCTCTTAGTGACTGACTCCAAGGATTTAATATGGTATATGGACAGGTAACTGATCAACATTTGTCCTTTCAGAAGCAGAAGAAACATGCGGAATCCAGTAATGAGCTTCTTGATATCCAAAAACGCCACGATGAAAATACGTACGGTAGTTATGCCCCTCAGCCCTGAACTTAAAGATGCCATGAGCTCTTGAAACCTATGTACCGTTCTAGCCGCCGCCTCACTGCAGCCGTTCATCTTGGCTGCTTGCTTACTAGCGCTAAACCAACATCATCTTGCACGATTCCCAAATCTGACTTAGGTACTCGCGAGCTGACTTGACAAACGGATCATCTCACTCAGAAGAATCAGCCTTGTGAGCCACATGTGGGGGTTCCAGCATGTCTTAACTCTCGCCAATTGTATCATCATTCTGCAGCACAACTCAAAGTAAAGGATTCGGAGGCTTACATTGGCATATGAATCTCACTCTTGTCAAAGATGCATTGTCAGACCCCGGCTTTCCTGGGCGCCATGTGCGTTTCTGCTTCCAGGGCTGAGCCAATCTACCTTTGCTGGCTCTGACTCTATTGTACAGTCTTACAGATTACCCAGCGATGCTGTACCCATCAACATCGTTCATCTGTCGAGTTCCCGTGCGCCTGTCCGCCGTAGTATCTATCCATCTTGATCTAGCATCATACCCCTCTACAGCTTACAGCTTCTGATATTCAAGCTTGCCTTCCAACTTCTTTGATTCAGCCACCTTGCGAACAGCCTTGTTGAAGTCGTCCTGGTTGATCGAGTCTCGGTAGTCCTTGATAGCAAAGAGGCCGCTATATACCTGTCAGAATTTTCGGGTCCATGTGTGTGTGGTTTTGTTGGGAAAACTTACGCTTCAGTGACCACATTTCGCAAATCGGCACCGTTCAGTCCATCACTCATTTTTACCACGCTCTCAAAGTCGAGGTCGCCATCAACCACTACACTTTGTGAGTGAATCTTGAGAATCTCAAGGCGTCCAACCTCGTTGGGCAGAGGAATCTCGATCTTTCGGTCCAGTCGACCGGCACGAAGCAGCGCAGGGTCCAGCGTGTCGGGTCGGTTGGTGGCCATAATGATCTTAGTCTTGCCGAGGTAATCGAAACCGTCCAGCTGGTTGAGCAACTCCATGAGCGTTCGTTGAATTTCACGGTCAGCGCTGGTGCCCTCAGAGAAACGACGTCCACCAATGGCATCGATTTCGTCCATGAAAATGATGCAAGGTTCGTGCTCCTTGGCATAGCCAAACATCTCGCGGATAAGTCTTGCCGACTCGCCAATATACTTGTCAACAATGGCGGAGGAAACAACTGGTTATCATCAGTGCTGCTATCCGTTTATATCATCATGCATTTCATACCCTTCAAAAAGTTCGTCTCCAGGCTGCTCGCAACAGCTCTTGCCAGTAGAGTCTTGCCAGTTCCAGGAGGGCCATACAGTAGAACACCCTTGGGGGGCTTGATGCCTACCCGTAAGAACAATTCGGGATTCTTGAGGGGGAGCTCAATAACTTCTCGGAGCTCTCGAATCTGATCGTTCAATCCACCGATACCAGCAAAGCTGACTTGTCCTGGGTCCTCCAGAGACATGTTATACACCAAGGGATCGACTTCGCGGGGCAGCATTCGCATGATGGTGAGTGTCGTCATGTCGAGAGCCACACGGGTACCTTGCTTGAGCTTGACCTTGTCGACCTTTGATCTGCATCCAACGACATATCGGGGTCCTGAAGAGGCCTTGACGATGACTACGAGAATAACCGTTAGTATGCGTCCATCTTGTACGAGTCCACAGCTTGTTCGCCCTCACATCGTTCCTCATCGAGCTGTTTCAGCACTTCGCCGATGATTTGTCCTACACTCTGTAGCGCCTTGATGTTGTCCTCGGTCTTGTCGAACTCTCTCTGCATATCCTTGATCTCCAGACGCAAATTCTTGAGCTTTGCCTCCCATTCTCGCGACTCCATGAGCTTAGCACGATAGGAATTAAGGGCGGCCTGGCGCGCTTCTTCGGCTGACATTGTGAATAAATTTGTTCCGATACTTCCTTGTGTGTATGCTTTGATTTTATTTGTCGATTAGGGTGTTTTGGGCTTTATGGGTTGGGTATCGAAAGCTTCGTTTGTGTTGGCGGAAAGATGTTTAGATGGTGATGGCGAGGATGGTTGCTCATGGCAGATGGAGAGCTTACCTCACCAGCTGGAGCCTTCCGCTAGCGGCTTGAGCTCCACCGGCAGAATCTCGGCATCTGGTGTATGATAGCTTCCTTGTCAGTTGGCTGAATAAATAAAAACTGACTCTGATTCTGATGGTCTTTTTTCGCCATTGAAAGGCAAAAGCATGCCATACGCCTCCTATCTTGGAAGCTCAATTTTTTTCCTCTGCCAAAGTCTCATTCATAGACTCAAAAAACGCAGCTCCAGGCTGGGTTTATCAGACTACCAGAGTATATAAACCATACCTATGTTAGAGGCTGGTTTATTTTGTTCACCTCAACTGTCTACCCTATATCACTAATATCAAACTTAAACATAACGATAATGAGCTTCAGAATACAATTTGACTGAGAAAGAAAAGACATTCACGCTTCTTTGATTGCATGTGTGTGACTTGCCAATGATCTCGGAGAAGTGAGAAACAGGACCCAATTAAAAGTAACACAGACACCAAAACTCTGGAGAATATATTCCTGGAACACACGAGAAACTACAAAAGGCAGCGTAAATGAGCAGGTAACTAGTAACAAAAAACATAAACCCAAAGATATCATATTTTGCTACGCTCAAGAACCACCAGAACGAGAATTGATAGAATGTGGGTAAATCAACATATGCCATAACTTATGAGTCAATGCTAATGAAGACAATTGCATCCCAAGTGAGCTCGTAGCTTTCATTGAATATCTGCTATCTCGAGCGACACGGAATTTCGACACACTCCGACGCAGCCTCTAAGTATGCGTGTGTCGCGCACCTGTTGTTCATTCACCATTAAATTTAGCGAGTGACGAGCGAAGAGCCGGGGACTGGCAGAAAGCTGAATGAAGGATCAGGACGCCTCGGGTGCCAACCGAGAGGTCCAGTTGATTGAATGGCCTTGCTAAATCGCCAAAAGCTGGCTTGCCGAGGACGGAGGAGGAGAGATAAGTAGAAGACAGATATCTTTTCGACATCCGATACCATATAAGTGGACATATATCCTAGGTCGTTGTGGAAGTTGTAATCCCTGATACCAAGCTCTAGAGTCGCCAGAAGTAGTTCGTAATATGTCGTGCCATCGTGGTAAAATTGTAAGTTGTAGTCGTATAGACAACCTCAGTCCTTCTTCTCGCTTTCGTTATCAGCCGGCGCCCTCTTGGGTTCGCCTTCAGCGTCAAAACCAAGCGCATCCAACTCTCGAACAAGTTCGTTGATCTTGATGACCTTTGCGATTTGCTCAGGGAGAAGTGCTTCACCACCCTCTTTCTTGTTCTTGAGATCCTTGGCTTGCTTTAACTTCTTCTTAAGATTTCGGGCCTTTTTCTCGCGCTCGACTTCAGGGTCAACTTCCTCGGGTTTGGCTTCCTCGGTAGGGGCTGGAGTGTCGCCTTCTGTAGCCTTGGCTTTCTTTCGAGCTTCGCGGCGCTTTGCGTTCTTATTGCTTGCAGCCGAGCTTTGTTCAGAGCTTTCCTCCTTCAAACCTGTGGCACCTGGAATACCAATCTTCTTCCCACGCTCACGAAAGGCCTCGGCGGTCCGGTTCTTGTAGACTTCGACATCCTCAGGAGGGCGGTATCCAGGACGAATTTTGATGGCTCTGCGGGTACTGCCATCTGCACGAACGGACTGGGGGATCTCTCGGTCGCCACTGTTTTCGTCGGTGACTATACCGGCGTTTGAAGGTTGCGACGGCATTGCGAACGGAGAGGAAACAGAGGAGATAAATGGATGAAGAAAACACCCTCCAACACTGGACGTTGTCACAGACGGACGAACAGGGTTTGGAAATCTTCTCGGCAGCTACCGAAGCAGGATGTGAGCTGCAAGTCGAAGTCTTGGAGGGGTTAGGTTGGAGGGGCTGTGAGTGGCTGAAAGAGCGTAGAGCCACTATTTGAAGAAAATGTGGCTGCAGTATGCTCAAATTCGAGAGCCTGCATAACTGATGCATAACTATCAATGTGAGATTTATGTACTGATATTGTACTTCATACTACTTACCTTCTTATTCATGAATGCTAGCCCACACGCTCGCCGTCACTCATCCCATTCACTCAAGCACATCACCTCTGCAGCAATGAGCAGACTCTGGGGTTGGAACTGGCGATTAAGGCTAGACAATTGCAAACAGTATGATTGCTTGTTCAGTTATTCTCAGTTAGGTAGCTGAACCTAAGCAACCAGGGAGGACCCTGCCAAAAGAGCTTATTCGGATTTGAGTAGAGGGCTGAGAAGTCTTTTATTGGCTGATGCCTTGAGCTTTATGCCCTGCAGGGTGCCTTGTTTCAAACCTTCTCGACTAAAACGACGTCCACGTTGCAGACATTGCACTGGCTTCAAAGTAGGTAGTTCAGCATAGCCTTAAGTTAGGGTAATCTGTAGATATTCCGTGTGGTTTCTATACGATGCCTAAAAGGATCAGTATTCCCCAAATACCCTTATTGAGTTATTCACAACACTTTGAGAATTGGCTGATTTGAATCCATGAAAATACAAGACATGGGGAATATGCCGGAGGCTTTTACTGTCCTACGGTACCCTGCATGTTCAGGCACCCCGTGGATGGGATGGTGCGTTGCCATAACTTAAGATTAACCTGCCGCTGTTTGATGAGCGCTGGCCAAGGCTTCTTGAATGAGGATTGTGATTTTAACGCCATTTTGCCCAGTTGCGTCGTTACAATCAGTCACTGGCTGTCTCATGCATACTTACCTAGGTCGTGGCAGGTCGAGAACCTACAGAATTGTGTGACGGCAAGCCTCTCAGACGACGTTACTTGTGATAGAACAAATGCCTGTCAAGGCTCACCTCGGCTAAAGGGATGTGTAATACCTTAATGTCAGGGCTGACTGCCAGCTTTAGACATGTCGCGAATAAGGTTGTTAAAACAACAGATTGTGTGCTTATTTGGGCGTACATCGCTGTTCTTATATATCCTGTATAAGGTGTTTTCTCGTGCCACCCCTCTTTGGGAGCTTCATATTTGAGTCCTTTCTAACCACCCATTCATTCAAGTTGACGCGTTACCACGTAATTCTTGAGGGATGACTTTTATTACTTTTTGTCGAACTTGGAACCATTAAGTGATATGTGTCACAGCTAGCTGTCAAAGCAAACCGGCCTAATGATCACCGACCACATGCATGTCTTTGCCTTGCCGTAAATACCAGCTCTTGACAACATTTACAAACCTGATGACAAATAAATGATCCAATTAAGGTAGAGACTGGACACCGCTGTTCGTAAGGTCGCTCCTAGTAAAAAGTGATGCTTGTGTGTCATTGCGTATCTTGCTGAAGTCCCTTGCCTGGGTACAAGCCAGCACAACAAGAGTACCTGACCTGGACCAATATCGTTTAGGTGCCGTGACCATGATGTACCTATTGGGAGACATACTGCTTTGCTGACCTCCCTCCTAATGGGTTTATTTAAATGCCCTTGCATATATAGATTTTACCCTACCCCATCAAACTTCCCCAATCTGCCTTGTACAAAACCGCTGCAAGTGCTACTGCTGTGCAAACAGTGAGGTTGATTCCCCTTCTTTCTTTTTACCAGAGCTTATAAGTTTCAAACTTCGTTCATCGAATCAAGGGAGGCCTCTTTAGTCATACACGCTTGCTTTTCTCAAAGGGAAGACACTATTTTAATGACTATCAAGTCACTTAAAAGTGTTATTTTGTATTCCGTTCCTTCTTAACGCACACAACATACATACAACACTAGTCAATACTGCCAAGATGGGAGCATCCGAGCCCTCACAAGAAGCCAAGACAGCAAGCCAGGGTCGCAATCATGCGACCACCAAGACTAACCTACTAGACACTTCGGATGCCTTGACTCCAGATCCAGGAACAGAAGATATGTTTAGAACTGAGCAAAACAAGTTCGCCTTCAGTCCAGGGCAGCTTTCGAAGCTGCTCAACCCCAAGAGCCTCAACGCCTTTTTTGCTCTCGGAGGAATCGATGGCATCGAGAAAGGATTGCGGACAAATCGCAGTGCTGGACTCAGTGTTGATGAGTCCACATTGGATGGAGAAGTTGCCTTTCACGATGTTGCGCCTGAAGGAACACCAAAACATGGCACTGTTGGTGACACTATACCGTTAAGCAACACAGAAGCGGCCGTTCATATTCCTCACCCCGAGGACCCTAATCCTACAGGGGTTTTCTGTGACCGAAAAAAAATATTCAGAGATAACCGCCTTCCCGAGAAAAAGGCGAAGTCTTTTCTAGAGATCGCATGGACCACCTACAACGACAAGGTCCTTATTCTCTTGACAATTGCAGCGATTGTATCGTTGACTCTAGGCCTGTACCAGACTTTTGGAGGTGAACATGAGAAAGGGGAGCCCAAAGTCGAATGGGTTGAAGGCGTGGCAATTATTGTTGCTATCGTGTAAGTTTATACGCCAAGAACTCTGTTGTATAGTAGACTAACAAGAATAAATAGTATTGTTGTGCTTGTTGGCACGGTCAACGATTGGCATATGCAAAGACAATTCACCCGACTTACTAAGAAAACCAATGATCGTATGGTCAATGTTATTCGGTCCGGAAAGTCTCAAGAAATATCCATCAACGAAGTGATGGTAGGGGACGTGATGCATCTTGCTACAGGAGACATCGTACCAGTAGACGGCATCTTCATACAAGGCAACGCTGTTAAGTGTGATGAGTCGTCAGCTACTGGAGAGTCAGATCTCCTGCGAAAGACACCGGCAGCAGACGCTTTCAATGCAATCCCGAAGCTTAACACCAAAGAGGCCGAAAAGCTCGACCCTTTCATTATCTCAGGAAGCAAGGTCAACGAGGGTAACGGAACATTCCTTGTTACTGCTGTAGGTGTCAACTCCAGCTATGGCCGAATCTCAATGGCCCTCCGTATCGAACAGGAAGATACACCTCTCCAGAAAAAGCTCAACATCTTAGCGGATTGGATCGCCAAAGTCGGGGCTGGCGCTGCTCTGCTACTCTTTATTGTACTCTTCATCAAGTATTGCGCTCAGCTTCCAAAAAACCGTGGAACCCCTTCTGAAAAGGGCCAGGAGTTCATGAAGATCTTTATAGTGTCCGTCACTGTTGTTGTGGTGGCCGTTCCTGAAGGATTGCCTTTAGCAGTCACACTGGCGCTGAGCTTCGCGACTGTTAAGATGCTTCGCGACAACAATCTCGTTCGAATCCTTAAAGCCTGCGAGACTATGGGGAATGCCACGACCGTCTGCTCTGACAAGACTGGAACACTCACACAGAACAAGATGACGGTAGTTGCCGCCACACTTGGTAAGACAACGAGTTTCGGCGGGACTGATCCGCCCATGAACAGATCTCTTAAGCAGGAGGCTGTCACTGTGCCCAACATGACAGATTCCGAATTTGCGAATGGGTTAAGTCAAGAAGTCAAGGATTTCCTCATTCAGTCCAATGTGCTTAATTCAACAGCTTTTGAAGGCAACCAGGACGGCCAGAAGACATTTATAGGTTCCAAAACTGAGGTTGCTTTACTGACCTATTGCCGGGACCATCTCGGAGCGGGCCCTATCCAGGAGATCCGATCATCTGCAGATATTGTGCAGGCAGTGCATTTTGACAGCAAATACAAATACAGCGCTGTAGTCGCCAAGCTGGCAAATGGCAAGTATCGAGCATACGTGAAGGGTGCTTCTGAGATCCTGCTGGAAAGGTGCACCACGACTCTTGAAAATATATCTCAAGGGTCTCCGACACCGATTCCCCTGACGGAAGCTGATCGAGACATGATTAACATCATCATTACCTACTACGCGGGACAGACTCTTAGAACTATTGGCTCATCATACCGAGACTTTGAATCCTGGCCACCCGAGGGAGCTGTCTCCCTAGACAATCCACGACATGCAGACTTCAACACTGTGCACCAAGATATGACCCTTATTGGAGTCTACGGCATAAAAGACCCGCTGCGACCAACTGTCATCAATGCTCTCGAGGACTGTCGTCGGGCTGGTGTCTTTGTGAGAATGGTGACTGGTGACAATATACAAACTGCTTCTGCCATAGCCAGCGAATGTGGGATATACCGTCCTGATGAAGGCGGCATTGCAATGGAAGGCCCAGACTTTCGAAGACTGCCCCCTGAGAAACTCAAGCAGATAGTAAAAAATCTCCAGGTACTGGCTCGCTCAAGTCCTGAGGATAAAAGGATTCTGGTTCGTACCCTGAAGGATCTCGGCGAAACAGTAGCTGTGACTGGTGATGGAACAAATGACGCCCCGGCTTTGAAGATGGCAGACATTGGGTTCTCCATGGGCATTGCTGGCACAGAAGTGGCTAAGGAGGCATCGTCGATCATTCTTCTTGATGATAAGTAAGTGGACCAACTTCTATTTTCATGTAGCAGGAACACTGCTAACTAGTTAACTCAGTTTTGCTTCGATCGTAAAAGGGCTAATGTGGGGTCGTGCTGTTAATGATTCAGTCAAGAAGTTCCTACAGGTAATCTTCAATATCCAATAACCCTCGAGCTCAACTAACTGGGATAGTTCCAATTAACTGTCAACATTACAGCCGTGGTTTTGACGTTCGTTTCAGCTGTTGCAAGCCGAACACAAGAATCTGTTCTCAACGCTGTCCAACTTCTCTGGGTCAACTTGATTATGGACACATTTGCAGCTCTTGCACTAGCAACAGACCCTCCGACCAGGAGCGTCCTCGATCGCAAGCCAGATCGGAAGTCAGCGCCACTCATCACGTTGAAAATGGCCAAGATGATCATAGGCCAAGCCATTTGTCAACTTGCAATCACTTTTGTATTGAATTTTGGTGGCAAGAAGCTTCTAGGCTGGTATGACAACTCAGAACATGACGCCAAGCAGTTGAAGACACTCGTCTTCAATACATTTGTCTGGCTACAGATTTTCAACGAAATCAAGTAAGTTTCAAATCAATTGGGTCCTTGAACACATGCTGATCGAAACTTTGAGTAACCGTCGACTGGACAGCAAGCTCAATATCTTTGAGGGTCTACATCGCAATTTGTTCTTCATCATTATCAACCTCATCATGATAGGAGGTCAATTCCTCATTATTTTTGTAGGCAGTGATGCCTTTGAGATTGTTCGCTTGAACGGTAAGGAATGGGGACTATCGATTGGCTTGGGAGCCATCTCTGTTCCTTGGGGTGCTGCAATCAGACTTTGTCCTGACAAGTGGATTGCTGCTTGTCTTCCAGGATTCCTCCACAGAAGATGGATCTCGCCTCCTGTCGATGATCCGGACAAGTCGCTGGAATCTGACGATGAATTTGTTCGACCACCACTTCGAGTCATGAGCTCTATCCGGGGTCCACGTGTGCAACAACATATTGGGTTTAGAGAAAGAATGAGGAGGCATAAAGAACATAAGGAGAAGGCGATGAAGGAGAAGCTAGAAAAATCCAAAGCGGTTGTGGGCCATGTTGTTGAAAAGCGTTAATATCTTATTAATAGCAGAGATGCTTTAAATTATGACAAGTAGTATTTCGATGTAGCGCGACATCGAGACAATAATTCTGAATCCATTTGAGTGTTGAGTTGAGTTGATTGATTGTGTTGTCAGAACTGGTCGGTGGGTGCTTCAACATGGAGACCCGCATTTGCGAAAGTTGTCAGAGAACCAGCAGCGGCGCTACTTCATAAGGAGAAAAAGAAGTCCATGATGTACACCGTAAGAGATTTATCATTGGTATATTAATTGACTACCTTGCCTATCAAAATATGAGAGACCAAGGCGCTGAGACTGGCAAACTGGGTTAACTCTGTCTGTGCCAATTAAACTGGGGCTCGAGACATCTGGCTCAGCCGACCAATCACAAACGAGGCAAAGCTGTCCCCGGAACTTCGCGAATTTCCTGGCCTGACAATCTCTAGAACCTCTCCATCCTTCAACCGAAGCCTCACGATCGCCCGCCGTAGACGTCCAACGCCGAATAAGCCGTGTTCTAGACGCTCAACTGCGCTCATCTATCAAAATGGTAAGACCGCGACAGTCTGAAGACCCCCTAAGCCGACCGTAATTACTAATCGCGCACCCACAGGCCATCACCAACACCCTTTACAGGCAAGTTACGCCGCCAGCAACGAGACGACAACAACGCAGCGATCCCCGAGACTAATACGAATTTCTTCTACAGGAGCCTCTTCTCCACCAACTACCTGATGCTCGCCACTGTTTTCACTGCCGGCTTCGCTTGGGAGGTGTAAGGACCGCCCTCACACGACTTCGGGCCAACGGGGACGGGATGCTGATTATGATACAGGGGCTTCAACAACGTCATGGACAAGGTCTGGGACAACAACAACCGAGGCGTATGTGTTACCATATTGGTGAGACGATTGACGAGTAAATGCTAACGGGTTCACAGCGACAATGGAAGGACATCCGACACAAGTTCATCGAGGGTGGCGATGAGGCTGAGGAATAGACAGGATCGTCCGAAAAAAACATGATTATCGAGCAATGGGTCAGCCGAACGAGGCGAGGAACTGATTCTGTGCCACTAGCCGTGTACAAATTAGAAGTGAATTAGAGGCAGGATTTCGCATACGACGTTTCCCTATGTTTATGTCTTACTCCGGCAATGAACACGATCTCGAGCCCTCTGTATTACATTTACCAAGCCAAAGTATTGGTCGAATTGTTTACGGATCATTGGCCTGTTTTGCTTACACGACGTTAGTAGGAAGACATCTCAGTGGTAGCCGTTCGCGTTTGTTTCTGACTGTGACTGTGACTAAGGTACTTTGGCGATGTCGGCAGGTCAACTACCTACCAATTCATAGGCCTTGGATTTAAAGTAGGCTTCACCTTTGACAAGATGACGTAGGATTCCGGTGTATCCTAATTATTGGAATATTATGGTGATATTGTTATACCAAGGCTTAGGCTATCGTTAACTACCTAGGTACCTAGTTAGTCGCACCATTACCCCAGTAGTTATATACACCACCTAGGTCAATCCCGGATCTTCTGCTGGACTCGGGATGCAATACTGGGCACGTATGTATTCGTACACAATATTTATTTACGTGTCATCAGCTTGCCTCCTTGACCAGAGTTGCATAATCTGACTCCAACAACGATTAATTAACTGCCTACCGAGATTTCGAATTTCCATACCAGAAATCTGTAGGCAGACCAGCCATTTTCTACACGTGCTCAGGCCGCTGACGTCTTCGTGCTGTTCCACCAGGCTTCTCCAATATTTGCGGACCCCCCACTTTGATATTGGCCATCCTGGGGCTGAATCATAATCATAGGTGTAGAAGTTGCCCCTCGGTGACTGCACCATCTGCAAATTGCCGACACCGCAATCGACAACTTACATATTCTTCTTTCTTTTTCTTCCCCTCCTTTCTATTTCACATAATGAGTCCTTAGCCATGTCCAACATGTCGACCCAGGAGCAGCAGCTCTGTCAGTTCTTGGCAGAGCTGCCTGAACGCTTCAACTATCGCTTCACCGAAGAAGCTTCGCGCGAGCTACTGACCAGCCTTTTCTGGTCTCTTGCTGGTGGAAACAGCGAATATATGCGACTACTCTTTCCAGACGGCAAACCCGGAGAGAACCTTAAGCTAAGCGATTCTCAAGGCGCAGTTGAAGGTGCAGAGTACACTGAGGCAGCGCGGGGGAAGCGATGTGGGCACATTTTCAAGCCTGGCGAAGCATCATACATGTGCCGTACCTGTGGTACCGACGAGACCTGCTGTTTATGCGCTCGATGTTTCGACTCAACCGATCATGCAGGACACATGGTTCGAATTCACATATCTGTAGGAAATAGTGGTTGCTGCGATTGTGGAGACGACGAAGCATGGCGGACACCTCTATTTTGTACCATCCACTCTAACGTTCAAGGAGGCACCGATAAAGGCAAAGGAAAAGAGGCAGCTGGCCTGCCTGAGGATCTTGTGGCGAACTTACAGATGACTATTGGCCGAGTTTTCGATTATATCTGCGACGTCATCTCATGCTCCCCGGAGCAGCTCCGACAAGCCAAGACAGAAGAATCGATTCTTGAAGATGAACGATCATCACGCCTCTCCTCACAATATTACGGCGCCGAGGCCGAAGCATGTACGGAATTCGCACTTATTTTATGGAATGACGAGAAGCATACCGTCCAGGAAGTTCAAGACCAGGTTGCTCGTGCTTGTCGGAAGAGCCGTAAGCTCGCCGCGGAGAATGCCTGGGAGACGGATGCTATTGGACGAAGCATTCTGACTTATCTCCCCGACGTCAAGCGACTCTTGGAGATGGCGGTTGTTATGGAGGCCATCCGAGTCACGGTCACGATTCGGTCTGCGCGAGATACCTTCCGTGAACAAATGTGCGGCGCTCTAGTTGAGTGGTTGAGTGACATTTCTGGGTGTTCCGTTGGCCACGACAATGGTATCCTTCGACGCACGGTCTGCGAGCAGGTCATGAACCCTTGGCGCCAGGGAAGTCAAGCAACTCATACGATGGGCCTAATAGATGATGAGGAGGAGGATGACCAGATTGTCGACAGTCGACGCCGCTTCGATGGCATGAATGCTAGGTTCATTCTCGCCTTGCAAGCTGCTGCTCAAACTGGCACTGGCGTTCAAATAGAAATTGACGACGACTCCGACGACGACGGAGAAGACGAAGACGATGTCGACGCAGACATGGACGACCAGGGACAGCATTCTCCCTCAAGCTCTGTAGCCGGAGGCGACGAGGATGAGGATGACGATGTGATGATGGTCGATGCCCGTGGAGACGTTGGGGACCTCGGGATGAATTGGAGAGACAACGACCAAGCCTTGGAAGAGGATGAAGCGACGATGGCTGGTTATCCCCCTCCACCCCCACCTCCTGCTCAAGCTCAGGCTCAGACTCAGTCTCAGGGCCAGGCCCAAACTGAAGCCCCAGCTCGAGCCAGAGATAGAGAAGCAACACCCTCCGACTCGGACACAGCAGAACCCCTGATCGCGCCCTCAATCTACGCCAAGGCCAACGCGGAAATCCCAAAGACTCCTGGTAAGACCGAAAAGTTGATTCCCAGGCCTGGACGCTATTGGATTGAAACACCTGCCGTTTATACACAACGCGAGAATGTTCCCCCGGCCGAAGACGTCTTTCGCCGTGTTCGTCTAGACTGGCTTTTGCTATTCGATCTACGTATGTGGAAGAAGGTTAGAAACGACCTTCGAGCCTTGTACATTTCCACAGTTGTAACGATTCCTGAATTCAAACGGGTGTTGGCCCTCAGGTTTGCCAGTCTCTACACCATTCTGGCTCAGCTTTATTTGGTTGGAGATCGAGAACCAGACCACTCCATCATCAATCTCTCTCTTCAAATGCTCACAACTCCGTCAATCACTGCAGAAGTTGTCGAACGTGGCAACTTCATGACCAGCTTACTGGCAATTCTTTACACCTTCTTGACAACCCGTCAAGTTGGACATCCCTGGGACGTATCCCCTGATGCTGTTCTCGGCTTCGAGAGCGGATCAGTTACCAACAGGCGCATGTATCATTTTTACCAAGATCTGAAGTATTTGTTTGGTGCTCCTCATGTCCAGGAACGTGTTAGGTGTGAACCTCGCTATCTTATGCAGTTCCTCGACCTCGTCAAGCTTCATCAATGCATAGGACCCAATGTGAGGGCCGTAGTCGAGCATGTGGAATATGAGGCCGATTCTTGGATCACCGCATCTCTCGTGACCCGGCAGATCAACCTGCAAGCTCGAAACCTTGCTGAAGCGTTCCGCAACTGCCCCCCTGATGAGTTTCATCATCTCCAGCAAGCAATTCGGTTCACTGCCAAAACCGTCATCTTGAACTCGATCGGCGCCGAGCGTCATCGATTTAAGCAAGGCGAGATTAAGGATGAGGTTCAGTTCAAGACATTGAGCGATTTTGAGTTTGATGGCGAGTCCTCATCTTATGACGTGGTTAAGTTTATTGTTGAGAAAGACGCTATCAGCTTCCACCATGCCTTGCACTATACATTATCCTGGCTCATCGAGTGCGGCCGATCTCTCCCTGTGTCTACCATGCGGAATCTGCTGAGTTTTACACAGCAAGAGCTCAAGTCGAAGCCGAGACTGATGGGAAGACCACAAGTGCCACGTAAGAATTACACTGCAGAGGACTATCTCATCGCATCGTTTGACTTCCCTCTTCGTGTCTGTGCCTGGCTTGCCCAGATCAAAGCCAACATGTGGGTTCGCAATGGAATCAGCCTACGACACCAAGCCAGCACTTACCGGGGTGTCGGTCAGCGTGATGTGTCTCATCATCGAGATATCTTCCTTCTCCAGACTGCTCTTGTGGTTTGCAACCCTAGCCGAGTACTGGCTTCTATCATTGACCGCTTTGGGATGGAGAGTTGGGTGAAGGGGTTATTCGAGCTCAAATCAGAAGCTCAGGATGATGCCCAGCATCTTGATGTTGTCGAAGACATGATTCATCTCCTCATTGTCCTACTCAGTGACCGTACCTCTTTGATCTCCTCGGAGGATGAGACCAAATCAAGACTGCTGGCCATGCGTCGTGACATCACCCACGTACTGTGCTTTAAGCCGTTGTCGTTCAACGAGATTTGTAACAAACTGCCCGAGAAGTACCAAGAACAAGAAGATTTCCATCGAGTGCTCGATGAAATGGCAACTTTCAAGCCCCCTGAGGGTGTTTCCGACGTCGGTACTTTCGAGCTTCGGCCCGAGTTCATTGAAGAGATTGATCCTTACATCGCACACTACAACAAGAACCAGCGTGAGGAATCTGAGCTGGCTTACCGAAAGAAAATGGCGAAGCGAACAGGAAAGACTGCTGAGGAAATCGTGTACGAGCCCAAGGCTCGGCCAGTCCCCTCGGGCATGTTTGAGGAACTGGGTGCTTTCACTAGCACAGGCATGTTTGCACAGGTCATCTACTATTCACTCCTCTATCCCTTGGTAGCCGGCAAGTTTACTCCTTCAGTCCCTTTCACTCGACTCGAGACATTCCTCCAAGTTGTCTTGCATCTCATGCTCATCGCTATTCTGGAGGACAAGACCAGCGACGATGAAATGAGTGAAGAGCCACCAAAATCTTTTGTCTACATTGCTCTCACAAAGTTTGGTCGCAGTAACTTCATGCCTGAATCTCACAGCTCTAGGACCATTGTGTCTTTGTTGAACATGATGTCGACCAAGGATGAGTTCAAGGCAGTCCATCCCAAGATTTCGCTTGTTCTGAAGCGTCTGCGCCAGAAACACCCCCGCACTTTTGAGACTGCGTATGTGAACCTGGGAGCTTCAGTCGATCGTATAAGCACTGCATCACCAGCGAACACATCTGCGGAGGAAGAGCGCGAAAGAAAAAAGAAGGCAGCTCTGAGCCGCCAGGCCAAGGTCATGGCGCAATTCCAGCAACAGCAGAAGAGTTTCATGGAGAATCAAGCGTCTTTTGACTGGGGCAGTGATATAGATGAGGATGAGGAAGAAGAGGGTGAGGAAGAGCAAGCGGAGGATCGCAAGCACAACTGGAAGTACCCAGTGGGAACCTGCATCCTATGTCAGGAAGAGCCGGATGACCGTCATCTTTACGGAACATTCGCCCACTTCAACGAGAGTCGCATCCTCCGACAAACAGATTTTCAAGACCCCGACTTCGTTCGCGAAGCATCACAAACCCCTTGCAGTCTTGATCGATCCGCTGAGGATGTGCGACCATTTGGTATCGCCCACGAAAACCGGAAGATGGTAGAAAAGATCAACGCTCAGGGCGAGACTTTCCTAGCAGAGAGACAGACCATCGGCAAAGGGTTCCCCTCTAACGTGTGTTGGTCGGGCCCTGTGGCAAGCGGTTGTGGGCATATGATGCATTACCGCTGCTTTGAAGTATACTATGAAGCTACTGTTCGCCGCCATACGCATCAGATTGCCAGACATCATCCTGAAGATACTCGACGCAATGAGTTTGTCTGTCCGCTGTGCAAAGCTCTAGGAAACGCATTCGTGCCTATTATCTGGAAGGGCATAGACGAGTCATACCCAGGGTACTTGCAGTCACAGGGTACCTTCGATGATTTTGTCGAGAAGCAAATGGGATCTGCCTACTGGATTGGCGGAAGTAAGGCACGTGAAGATGAACCAACTGTGCCTGACATGTTTACTCCAAGCCTTCCAGGAAGTCTCGTTGAATCTTTACTTCCAGCCGCCCAAGCTTCGAGCGACAGTGCTTGGGCAAGAGATGACGCCGAGTCTCATTCATCAACCGTTGGTACTCCCGCGAGCTACGCATTCTCCGATTCGGTTACTCCTGAGCCAGCACAACCTCAACCAGCTGGCACGAGTAACGACGGTAACCAGTTGATGAACGAACTGTTGGCAGCCTACCGCCGGCTGCGCAATACTCTTCGTGTCAACGGTCTTCGTACCAGTCATCTCATTGATGCCAAGGGCGACAACGTTGGTGACCTCTGCGCCAGCGATACGCTGGTGAAGTCTGTAGGCTTCACGATCTCTTCAATAGAAGTGCAGCAGCGAGGTGTCGAAGCTCAACCAGGCATGACACTTCTTGAGAAAATCCCTGAGCACATCCTGACGCACCTGAGAGTCTTATCAGAGACCGTATCGTCGTACATCGCTGTTGGGGCTCAATCTGGAGGTGCTGAGAACAAGATCGAGTCTGAGTTTAAGAAGGATAGCGAAAGGCAACACTGCCAGCTGTTCATGTCTAGGTACTTTGGCACTGGAACCCCTTATGCTCGTCGACCTTTGGACGTCTACCCTCCACTACTAAGCATAGACTCGTTCCTATTCTTGGTAGAATGCTCCTACGGTTTGGTGCCACTCCAGAAAGCTGAGATTTCTCATGTTCTCCGACTGTGTTATTTGGCAGAGCTTGTCAAGTTGGTGTACCACATGGGCCGCAACATTCCTGTCGCCAGCTGGGTTGGTAACCTCACCAACCGACAGACACAAGACCCAGCCATCAATAACTTTGCCGACTTTGCTCTCGGGGTTACTAAGACTGGTCTTGAGTTCCATGCTGCCCAATTCCCTGAAGGCGTCGAGTTTGGCGAGAACCGTGGCTTCCAGCAACCTGGCGTGGACACTCTGGAGAGCTGGTATACATTTTCCAAGAAATACGCCCTTGCTTACCTACGCAAATGCGTCATCTTCCTTTATGTCAAATACGGTGTAGACTTTAACAGTCATATCTCGCCCAGTCCCGATGCCGATGAGCTTGAGCGCCTCACTGAAGCCCTTCGGCTACCAACCTTTGACGAGATGTGCGCTGCCATCACGGATAATGCCTCTGCCTGTGGTTGGCCTCAGACTACTTCTGCACTGGTGTCTGGCTGGGTCAAGCACCAAGTGATGTGGCCTGGAGACTACAGCGAGATACCTCTTTCAGCAATGATGAGCCACCCGGGAATCTTTGAGCTGATAGGGCTGCCAAAGAATTACGATGCTCTCATAGAGGAAGCCACTAGGCGTAAATGCCCTACCACGGGTAAAGAGCTCACTGATCCTGTCATATGCCTCTTTTGCGGAGAACTTTCATGCAGCCAGGGCACATGCTGCCAAAAGGCAGACAACTCTTCTGACCGAACAGAATACACCAAGCTTGGCGGAGCACAACAGCATATGCGCAAGTAAGTACCTTGGTCACCAGGTGGAAAGTTTAGGGGGATGATTCTAACAAGTTCTTCACAGATGTCAACGTAATATTGGTGTATTCCTCAATGTGCGCAAGTGTTCAGTAGTATACCTCTTCCGATTTTCAGGATCTTTCACGCCAGCACCGTACATTGATAAGTACGGAGAGACGGATCCGCAGCTGCGTCACGGGCGACAGCTCTTCCTAAACCAGAAACGATATGACTCTATGATACGAAATACGGTGCTCAACCATGGGGTTCCGAGCTTGATTAGCCGCAAGTTAGAAGCGGAGATTAACAATGGGGGATGGGACACCTTGTAGGATACCTTTGTAAATAGCATGGTAAGGATTGTTGTATTCTTATAAGTTGATTTTAGATCATGGTACATTACTCTCTAATTGCAGCTGGAATTAAATACTGCTTGCCAATATCAGGATGTTGTCTAGGTATTCACTCGGGTTTGCTGTTTGCTATACCCATTTGGATATGTACAGTGTATAAATCAGGTCAGACTGTGTCAAGGTCAAGCTCTGACCAATCATATCGCGTACGTGCTCGTGCAGTCGCGTCTAAGACCGTGGCTCAACTGCACTCAAGCCTCTTTGGAACGAAATAAACGTGAGGGTGAACCAACTGACAAGGAAAGCAGCAGCAGCAAGTAGCAACCATTCCTTTCTTCTTCTTCTTCTT
>JAALXK010000580.1:0-15405 GCA_012977745.1 Fusarium anguioides | reverse complement strand
GGTAGGTACATTGAAACCTCCCGTCACCTTACGCTCGCAACTCCTTGCACTTGGTGTTTTCTCCCTCATATCCCACCCCACGACTCTTGGATCGAGCTGGACCATATCAAATAACCTGTAACCGAACGAAGATCGGCTTCTTATATCCGAAATATCCCCTTCAAACCCCCGCCGTTAACTCGACATCCCTCTCGCCCTCCCCGCCCCGCGGTCGCAACTGATTGATCCCAACTTCGAGGAGATATAACGTTTCGTCCACCACCTTTAATCGCTAGTCCGGCAAGAAATCGAAGAGACTAGGCGGAGAAACTCGTTACGAGGGCTTCTTTCGCTTACCCCACGACCGGCGCACTTTTACGACGTATGATGGCAACAGAGGCTGCCGTTGACAAAGCTGCCGATGCCACTGCCTCTCAGTCCCAGCCTGTAGGTTTCATCTTTTGTTTTTAGAGGAATTCCGGCCGCTATATTTCGGCGGAATTTGTATCTTATAGTTCCATTTGTTACCTTTTGGCTCCAACAGCTCCAGTTGGCCGAGCTGCTGTAGCTAGCCTTACTAACATACTTTCTCATGAACTTAGTCGCCCGACGCTCACAATGTCGATTCCGTCCGCTCGAATTTGAATGGCAGTGCCGGCAACGACGACATAGAGAACAAGCGCATAACGAGTGTCGAGGATCAGCTAACTTCCGCTGATGCTAGTGCCAGCGGAGGTTCAGATACGGAGGCATCGCGTGCCGATGGCTCGCAGATCAAGGATGGAGACAAAGGGCATGGCCGCGCAGGATCCACAGTCAAGAAGCCTGCTACATTCAAGGCTGTCTCTGTTAATCAAAAATTCCTCGGAGCGAAGGCGATCGCCAATAGCGCCGCTACCAAGGCTGCCGAGAAGCAGCCTGCTGGCTCCAGCACACCCCCGACGACCTCGGCGACCTTGTCTTCCTCGAGACCTCGGCTCATAGCAAAGACCAACAGCAGCAACCGGGATTCATCACCTCGTTTCTCTGGTAGTGTGAACGGAGGGAAGCCTGGCAGTGCGCCTGATGCGAATGCAGTTTGGAACAAGAATCGACGTATGTGAAAGTACCCGCACTAGGTTGAACTTTGATGCACTGACTGACTCTCTAGCTGCACCTCCTCCTGAGCCTAAGAAGATGACAGATGAAGAGCTGAAGCAGAAGTATGGGATTCATATGGCTAGCCGTTTGAAAGAAGGCGAAGGACAGGGACAAGGCAATTGGGGAGATATCGACGACGACGACGACGATTGGGCTCCCGAAGCCATCACCTGGGGGGATGGCACGAAGACGACCCTTCCTCACCCCGATGAGCATCCGCCGCCTGCTTCCGATAATGGCTCTGTTGCATCTAAGGGAAAGGCGTTCGATAAGCCGCGGTCTCCAGCTCCACCAATTTCCGTGAGCTCCCCGCTGACAAAGTCGAGCAACCTCGCCCAAGGCAAGGGCCTGGTTTTAAAGAGTGGCTCCCAAGAAAAGCCAACTCTCGTCGCCAAACCTCCAGCCCCTCCAGCGCCAGTCAAGTCTCCATGGGCGCCTCTACCTCCAGTCGAAAGGGCATCTCCTATCACCGAACAGGCCAATCTTGCTAGACCACCGTTCAACAAGGGCATGACTCCACCTCCCCCCAAGGAGATCGCAGCGGATGATTTCAATCGCTCTGCCTGGAGGGATGGTTCATCACATGGAAACCGGGAACTTTATAACTCCCATTCTGGACGTTATGAACCTGTCCACGACAACCGACGTGGTTCGATGAGGATGGAACAACACCCTAGACATCATCCATCCCTGCTACAGCGACCACCCCAACAGGATTATCCAGCTGAACCTTCCGGTGCGTTCCAGACCAACAGGGTTTCTCAGGAGCCTCCTTTTGGCAGGCGAAGAGGATCGTCAAATGTCAGTGGTGGAAGTGGCTCATTCATGCAACGTTTGAACAAGGGTGACGGGTCACTCCCTCCTCCTGAACTGCAAGAAGCTCGCAGGCCATCCTTTGTTGGCTCTGTTGATAGCCCTGTATCGCCTAACCTCTCGGCCTCCGCGCATGGTCCGCAAAGGGGTCAGCACCAGCCTAATTGGATGCCACCTCGTGCCTCTCCTAACCCTGCTTTTGCGCAACTGCATCACACTGGGCCTCTCCCAGAGCAAGTTGCTGGCCCACCCCCTCCACTTCAACCCGCTGGCGACGAGGTTGAGTATCAGAAGAAGCTTATGCGAGAACGTGTCGAGTTGGCTAGAAAACGACGTCAGGAAGAAGAGGCTCGTGAGGAAGCTGAACGCAGGGAGCGTATCCAAAAGAAGTTGGATGCGATGGGACCCGCGCCAGAGAAGAAGATAGAAAAGAAGGAGCCTGCAGAAAAGACTGATGAAGCTTCACAACCCACACATATCCAACAGCGAGAACATAGTGGTGCAGCGAGCCAAGTTCCCCCACTGCCACAGCAGGATGGTGATCACTCATCAACTGCTCCACCACGACAACAGCCACAGGACACCCAAGGCATGACACCAACTGCTAGACGTGTATCGCACAGCCAGGAAGCCAAACCTAGCGAGCTTTGGGGAGCGGCTGCAGCCTCAAGGCAGGACCGAGCAGCGTCAAACTGGGGCACAGGTTCACAGCCAGCGGCACGCAACGTTTGGGGATCCCCGAACAACGACCGAGGTCTCGGTAATGGCACATTCATCACAGATATTGGACGTGCGCCTCAAGGAAACAAGGGTCCTTCGCCTATCGCCCCACCAAATATCGCACGCCAACCTTCTCAAGGAAGACCTCAACCTCCAGCCCCAATCGGATCTGGACCTTCACGATACCCTGCGGGAGGACCTGATGTTGCGAGTAAATGGATCAAGGCTGTCAGTGATAACGATAAGCAACTGAGCGCTACCCGGCGGGATGAACGAATTGAGCGTGATCGCTTACTTGCCGAACGTGGTCTTAGTATTGAGGATGCCCAGCCGGTCATCAAAGAGACTTGGCGTCAAGTCCATGCTCCTGGTGATGGAACACGACGAGCTATTGGCCCTCAAGAGGCACAGCCGGCTGGTCCCTGGAGGACTCCTGGTGATGATGCGAAGGAGGATCCCACTAACATTGGAGTGGTAGGAGGCGGGGTTCCACCACAGGCTGGAAGCTCACAAAACCGTACCTCGCGATTCTTCCCCGCGAGAGACTCTTATGACAGAGTCAGTGAGAATGAGCCACCACGGTCCAAGTCGCCAACCCCTCCACCGCCCACTATGGAGGGCCACCCAGCTTATGAGGGAGATGTCATGAAGCCTCACGTATCATTGCCAAAACCCCAACCAGTTGTGAAGCTACCTCCATCTATGGTAGCCTCGCAGCCACCCTCAAACCGTGTGCAGTTTGGCTGGGCTCACCCGCCTTCATTCAAGGATGTTGCTCGGGGTCCCGTCAGCCCCAATCGGGCACCGCTAACAGCTGGAGAGACTTCACAAGAGAAGTGGCAAAACCGAATCAACAGCTTGCTTGGTAGTTCAAGATCACCGCCTCAAAGGTCAATTGGTGTCGACCCTGCAAGCAAGAGTGCTTTGGACCATGTCGCTCACCACGACTCTGCGACAGTTTCTCTGCCTGGAAACAATGCTCCCAGCTCAGCTTCAGCCCCTTTCAGCAAGGGCCGTGCGTCACCTATCACAAAACCTATGGCAGAGGAGTGTTTTGAGGAACAGGAAATGGGATCACTCCCCCAGATCCGACTACCACACAAGGCCCCCGAAGCCGCTTGGCAGCCGGCAATGGCACAGAACAAGCCTCTTCCCAAGAAGTTCGCCATTCAACCAACTGTCATGGAACCCTATTACTTCCCCGCTGACGTTACTGGTGGCGGCAACGCTTTGAGAATCATGTTCCCCGACATGAAAGAGGCCAGACTCGTCACCGTCCCATTCTCGGCCACTCGAGGCGGCCGAGGCTCGCAAGGACGGGCCCCTAGACATCGGGGCTCCGGTTTCGAGCGACGAGGTGGAAAGCGAGACGTGTCAAGCTCGCGAGGTAGCGAACATCCCTCGACACCATCAGGTCGAGGAGGCCGCGGCACTTATCGTGGTCGAGGTTCTGACTGGAGCCGAGGCCCAAGTAATCCTGCTTCACTGGCTGCTTAGGAAAGCCGTGAAAGCTGGCGGACGCCACTGAGACTTGTTCAGTGATACCACACTAAGCAATTCTACTACATAATACTAGCAGAGCATCTTGTGTTTACCCCCTAATCTGCTGTTGCATGGGTCTCTCCTTCAGTACATAGCGACCCTCAGCATATCTTGGAACCAGCTTTCCGCATATAGTGTCTGTATGCATAGTCATATACTGCAGGCTTTTTCAACTGTGTCGGCATTTGCTTCTTTCGCATACGTCAGGCACGCAATACTTGTTTTTGCTTCTTCTGTTTCTTCTGTTCCCTTTATAACACTTTGGGGTTGGTTCTGTTTTGCTTTTCACTCATAGCATATACATGGCGGGCTTTGCTTTTAGTGAAAACGATGGGATCACCTTAAAAATGGGGATTTTACGAGCTCTTTCAGAGTTCTCTCTCTATACATAACCCAAACCAACCAAATGAAACATGCGCCATGTTCTCAATGACGGACAGGAGCGGGGACGGCGTCTGAGTAGCAAAGAAATTCGATCGATGACCTAGGTACATGCTTTATCTTGGGTCGCAGGTGGTGATAATCGACGTGCTAGGGTTTTCCCCCTTCTTATTTTTGTACTTCTTGTATGAAGGAGCTGGATCAGATCAGATGCACTGGAAATCAGAAACGGCCACGACGGACTTAAGGAGAGAAATCATGATGATGGAAACGACGAGAGTTTCTACGCATTGACTGAATCAACGAGTGCGTACGAGACTGTGTAAGACAGACTATTGATCAATCATACAAATTCCGCGAATATGAAGTGCTTTGTGTGAATGTTGTTACTTATCGTGAATGTTGTCACGAGGTTATTGTAAGGGACTATTATTGCAGTGATCATAATGTATTGTACATTAGTGCTAGGTATCTATCATATTCAACATCTTCATAACAGGACCCCCCTTCTAAAATTCCACCCAACCCCATGATATACAGTCGCTGATAATAAGATACAACAAGCTGACAGTGTAGTATCATAAACTCCTTAAACGCCCATCTTCAAAGGCGTTAGTCATGACATGCGCATTAGCCATCCTACATTTTTACTATCAAGAATTATAGACGGAAGATTAAAACTCCTCAATGGCACAGTTGGGGTGCACGACGTAAAGGATCTGGCCAGCGGCTGCTGAGGAGCCTGCCTCGTCGTCTGTAAGACCTTCGCCACGGATAGCCATGAAAATGTTTTCCTAGGAACGTAAAATTAGTATACGACTTGGAACAAGTGAGAATGTACATATGGGACTTACCTTGACCATCTTCTTGAGCACCATGTTGGCCAGAGCCTTTTCACGGTGGTAGTCCTCCTCACCCTCGAGCTCGTCCTCCTTCTGCTCTAGGTACCAGTCAACAAGTACCTCGCCTTCAACGCCTTCTCGGGTACTGGTTTCTTTATCGTTGACACGCTGAACAAACATGTTGACCATCTTGACGTAGTTGTCATAAGTAATAGTCTGCTTCTTTCTCTCAGGCGCAACACTGCTGCGTGCAGGCTCCTCGTCATCCTCATCCATGGCAGCATCCCCTTCTTGGTCGCGGCCAGAGGCAGCGTCTGCAGCTCGGCGAAGTGTTTCACTATCCTCTCGGGGCTCCTCGTCGTACATTTCAACGTCATCGTGCTCAACGGAGATAATACTCTGTCGGAGGAGGTTATAGGCCTCGACGACCATATCGGGGCTGATTTCCTCCACACAGTTGACCTTGGCAATGGCCTCAGAGAGACGAATCATACTCTCGAGCTGACGGACTGTGATTCGGTAAGAGTTCTTGCCGACTCCTCCTTGGGCGTCATCAGCACGAAGGTCCTTGTACTTCTCCACGAGAATATCCTTGGCCTCTTCAGTGAACTCAGGACGGAAAGTCCTGGCAAAGCGGATGTATCGCTGAAGCTGTTCTGTGCTGAACTCAGGCTCAACGGCCTCATCACGCAATTGGTGGATTCCAACAATGTGCTCTGCCAAGTGGCGATCGACTTGCTCGTTACACTCGTCGAGGACAACAAAGAAGAGATCAAAACGAGACATGATAGGTGCTGACATGTTAATGTTGGAGCGAAGAGTTGTCTTGCGGTTGTAGCGACCACCAACAGGGTTGGCGGCAGCAAGAATACTTGTTCGGGCATTCAAGGTTGCCTGGATACCAGCCTTTGCGATCGAGATAGTCTGCTGTTCCATGGCTTCGTGAATGGCGACTTGATCTGCAATGTCCATCTTGTCAAACTCATCAATAGCACAAACGCCGTTATCCGCCAACATGAGAGCACCAGCCTCGATTGTGAATTCGCCCGTTTCCTCATCCTTGACCACTGCAGCAGTAAGACCAGCGGCGGACGAAGCTTTACCACTGGTGTAGACAGCACGAGGTGCGAAAGAGCAGACGTACTTCAAGAACTGAGACTTGGAAGTAGATGGGTCACCAACAATGCAAATATTGATATCACCACGAAGCTGCATACCCTCAGCAGTACTCTTGTGGACACCAGACATCAGCTGAAGAAGCAGGCCCTTCTTGACGACCTCGTGGCCGTAGACCATAGGGGCAATAGATTGCACGAGACGGGAGTAGATGTGATCACCGTGGACCATTGCTCGCAGATCCTCAATCTCAGAAGGGTTCATGGACGCAAGAACAGCAGCTTGGGCATCCTCTACTGACTGCTCTCCTTCGTTGGCGTTGTTCTGTGTCAAGGCATTGACAACATCGGCAGCACCACTGGCAGCAGATTGACCAGTAGTAGAAGTGTCTGGGTTCACCATGCAAGCGAGGAAGGCAAGACGATATGTCAAGTCACGTACACCAAGAGCCTTGAGACCACTGATTCCACTTCCACCAGCATCGGCTCCTCTGGGCGCATTGCGGTCATCACGAATAGCAGTGGGTCGCAGACCAGGAAGACCAAGTTGGCTGACATCAGGAACGACAATCAACGCACCAGTGAAGATACACTTCTCTCCAGCCTTGGCGCGATCAACGATTTCACCTCGGAGAATGACGTCCATTGTTCGGGGCATACTGCCTGTAGGAATCTCAGAACTGTTCTCCTGAATCCGCACCTTCTGCCAATCGACGAAAGTACTACGTCGGATATCAAGCTGCCATGCTACACGGTTCTGGCATGTTGAATTGGGACATTGTGTAGGTTCTGTGTATCGGAATGTCTGTTCAACATTGGGCACAACTGTGCGACAGGCCTCGCAGGTGAAAGTGGCCAGAGACAACTCAGGTCGGACTTCGGATGTTCGGGTGACTGTTCCAGAGATGGAAAGAAGCTGGCCAATGTTGGCGGCTCGGAGGGCACGAACTCTTGATACTAGGGGCAGGTTGTAGAATGCAATAGAGAAGAGCTTATCGGTTTGCTGGTTCTCGTTCTTGCGATGCGATGAGTCGCTCTGGCTGGCGGAGCCAAGATGGCTGGCCGCAGAAGTCGTGAGATTGCTCGAGGCAGTGGGCTGGCGATGTTCGCGGAAGTATTGAGGTTCGTATTTTGCGATCATGTTGTGTAAAGCAGCGGTGAGAAAGGGGAGGAATCGATAGTATTGTCGCATGACACCATCGGCCAAACTACCGTTCTCATATGCAGCTAGGTGCCTGTAATCGACGTAAAAGGTCGAAAGGGAATAGTTGCGCATGCCTTTGATCTGGGCGACATAGTACTTGTCTGTGGTGACTGCACTGGGTGTAGGGGCACTTGGTGTGGGAGCGCCCATAGGATCCTCGGCGAAGCTATCAATTGAACAGTATGGTTAGCTTATGATCCGCATGTTTAAGACATGAGGAGCAGAGATACTCACTTCTCGATAAAGGACTCAAAGTGCTCCTGAACCAGCAGGCCAATTCTGTCCTCAACGCGGCTGATTTCGGCAGTGTTCGGTACTCTTGAGCTCCGAGGAACCTGATCATCTGCAAATCCATCTCCTTCATCATCACTTGGAGCTCCCATATTCTCTGAAGGAGGCCCTCTTGGGCGAGACGCAGAAGACGAGGGGAAACCCATGTTGCGCCTAGGGGTCTGGGCAGCCCGCGAGGGGGCATCCGACATCATGAAGCTAGCGAGGCCGGCATCGCTGGAAGGAGTAGCCATTGCGGCGATTGAAGTTATTCTGAAGTGATCGTCTTATGGGGTATTGACAGGAAAAGTGACGATGCACGTGGTTGATCGATCGAGTCTTGGTTGATTGATCAATCAATACCTAAGATATATTTGATTGTTGAATGTCGAGGGGAGATTTTAGTTGCCAGGGCAAAGGCACAGATGCTGTGTGGGGTATCCCACTTCAGGCGGTAAATACAGCGTATTACAGGACGACGCGCTTGGACGCGTAGAGGGGCTATCTACGTGACGCGACTTTAATTGATTGCATCAGGGGCCAGCCAATGGGCTTGCACTATTCTTATAACATCAATGAATTTGATATCATGGCATGATTGGTAAATACTGAAGTCGAGAGACTTGAATATATCCGTTATATGATGTGATAGACCTATATAAAACAGATCATGTAGGCTTCCCTTTGCTTCATGTCGCTCATATCCATCTCATTAAGTGCTGAAGCTCTCAAGCCAGCTTATGGCCCAATATCAATCAGTGACAACGGCGATGATTGATTTTGGACCTGTCTTGAAATTTATCATCCTGATACTAAGTACTTATGGCCTAACGACACGAGGTCAAAGACAACGTCAATATTGAAGACTCAAGGATATAAACATGAAAGATTTCAAAGGTTTGCAAGTTTACTTTCCAGAGCCACTCTAGTTCTTAATCAGATCAAATAAGAAAGACACTCTCGATTGTCAAGTACCTAAACCTAGGGGCATATTAGCGACGACTGTTTGAACAGAGTCTCAGTGGCTATCTTTGCCTGCAACATGTAGTAGTCAGGTGGGTTGGAGAAAAGTCAGGATCGAGGTAAGAATTAGATAAGGTTGTGATAAAGATTCGGATAACTTTACTTAGAGACTCAGAGGCTAGGTATACACTTAACTACTTACTGATCTTGGTGTGCATGTTATTTCTGACCCGTCGGTAGAATTAAGAATCTGATCGTAGCTTCTTTTTCATGAATACTATATATCAACAGTGTGTGCACATGATAAGTTTTCAAAGCTACAGTAGGCCAGTGCAATATGTATAGATATATCGAGTTCTCCTAGCTACAACGAACCGTGATCACGCAAGGAACGAAGCTATCAGTTATAGAAAGCAGTCACAGAGTTCTTGGAGCTTCAAAGCCGGATAAAGATCATTCACAGGTCTCACTTAGTACTGTCTGTCTGCTTCGAGAAAGCTATGGCTACCACAGCTTATCAACTTTTGCCCGTGTATATCACGTCTGGCCAACTTACACCCATGTATATACTGTGTAGTCTCATGACTCGTCCATCCTGCGCCTGTCAAATCAACTGATCATATATCAAAGCGCCACCAAAACCCCCAAAGTCATATCATATGCAAGTCATTAACATTTGAAAAGCTTAACTTGACATTTTATGTTGGCATCCTATAGATCATCACATCAATCACCTGCACGCACTATAAATTGAAAAGTGAGGAAAATACAACACAACCAATCACACGAGAATGGTTGTTCGCTCGGACTTGAAACTAAGGAATTAAGTAATTTACCGTTGACAAAAGGTCCCGTCTCCGAGTGTAACGGTCAGCCAGGCCGAAACCTAACCTAAGTGAAAATCATGTGTCCAGTGACTCCAATCTTTTTTGTCGTTGAGCCGCTAGGCCTCATAAAGATACAGATCACCAATATGCAAAGACAGGGTTCTTTAATGCGACAGTTACAGTTTCATTCGGATATGATTCATACCTGAGTGATCGACTAGACCAAGGTAGTTTGCTGCTTATCATCTCTGTCCGTCCCTAACCATCCCTTCTTTTGAATGTTACTCTTACTTACATACTTTTATGCAGGGACCTTCTTTTGTATTATGTCGCTTGTGACACTCTCACACACGCCCTAGACCACGCGCAATCTTAACACATGCCTTTGGTCCATTTTATTTTATGTGTACGCTCTCCACCCATCATTTGTCTACCTAGTCAACCGCCGAGAATAACTGGAGTCACCCAGAGCAACAAACCCTCCATTTCTCGGCCTCGTATAGGCCCAGATTCAACATTCTTTAGACCCCTCATGGTAACCAACTCGTCATGACCAGGCAACGCCCGCATGGGAATGTCGTGCAGATGTGACGTTCCCATGCTCTCTTGGCATCCATCCCTTGACTTACCTTGAAATCATACCAGTATGACGGCAGTTGGTATCAAAGCGACTATCATGGCTCATCTAAAACTATGATTATCCACTAGGTACCTATCTAATGGTAATTTACCTGCAGAATGATGTCCATTCCATTCCTGTATCCGGCCCCATACAAAACGCCTTTCTACAAAAATAACCGGTACCATGCTGAAGCCGAGATGAGATGGGGAAAATGAAGAGAGCCATAAGATACAGAACAAGGGCCATAGGAATGCACACAGAGGGTATAATGCCTATTGATCAAAGTCCATCCAAACCAAATATCCCAACTGCTAGGGTCGGGTAACTCAACGTAAATAATAACAACCCATGCATGTGTCTGTCTGTCTGCCTGTCCATAATCCTCCTCCTCCTGCTCTTGACATTCCATCGTAGTACTTCCATCCAGCATTCCACTCATGTCCATAGTTTCTTACCAGATCATCCTGTCTATCCTGTAATCATCCAAATAGAACCAATCCAATAAATAAAACAAAAACTCTATGATGTAGATCCCGAGAACAAGCGCAGTCCCGTAACAATAAGAAAAACATTAACAGGAAGAAAAAAGTTGTGTGAGAAGATAGGCGACAGGTCCATGCCATCATACATGGCCCATGTCAAAACGGGGTATGAAAGACAAAAAGAAATGCCATGGTGCCTTATTAGGCTAAATAAGCATGACTCAAGATTGACAAAAAGGCTCAACCATCATGAGAAGAAACACACTAGAAAACGACGTCTGGAAACGTCTTGCGCAAGCTCGGGTAAGGTAATTGGTGTAGTGTGTCAGTACTGTAGCGTAGGTTGTGTAGTGAAGTGTTGCGTAGTGTAGTAGTGTAGGTGGCGTATATCTTGTTAGTGGTGGTGCGTTGCGGCGTCGTATGATTGGGTTGACGACTAGAGACCAGCAGGTGATCCCTGCTTTTGCGCTCGACGGATCTACCCGCCAAGTCATGGTTGGACCTCTGGCTGCTAGCTCCATTGATCCATGACCCAAAAGAGGGTGTGGTTGAATGGTGCTGTAGAGTGCCGTGCTTTGACCGCATGACCATTTGCGGGCACACACTAGGAAAAAAGGATGGGGGTCAAAGAGTTTCGATATTTCCCGAGGTTGGCGCCCGTGTCCTTGTTCGACTTGTTGGTTGCTTCATCTAAGGCCCAGGTCAACAACTTTGGGGCAGGGCGCGGCGCGTAGAGCATCATCAGCCACAGCCTGCACGTCCAATGGCGCCATCATCAACGGGAACATCAGAACCAACATGGATCTGAGAGGGCTGCATCAGGACAATGTGGTGTCTCGTTGGCACCTGTCATTGGCGTGCGCCACAACACCTGACTCTCCCCAACGACCCTCCTCCAATGTTCACGAGGCTGCCCAATACGACCTCCAGGCATAACCAAGGGGTCAACACGAGATAGAAGACCCGCGGGGCACTCAGCGGTCATCCGATAATGACCTAGGCGACAAAGCGCCATAGCCGCTTCATGCTCTGGGTGCAGGCTCCGCGTATCCCGCCGAGCTGTACACTGGCTGAGCGGTTTGTGATGTCAGGCTGGGGTAGCCCTCTGCGTATGTTGAAGGCGTAGGGTCCCATCGAGGAGGAGTCGCAGTCGGTGGATGATGGCTCAGTGGGGTGTGTAAACCGCTTGTTCCATATCCTCCGTTTCGGCTGTCGTAGGTCGAGACCACCGGCAGCGGTGTTGTGTTGATACGCAGAGGTGGTTGCTGCGGACTGTGGTGGCGAAGACCGGGACTGAGTGTTCTAGATGTTGCAGTCGAGTATCCGGGTGCTGTAGTGTAAGGTGCCCAGCTAGGCTGGGAACCTGATAGTGATCGGGGAGAAGGTATCGAGTCGTGGTGCGGAGGAAGAGAGTATTGTGGATGAGCATCGTGATGAGTTGGGGGCATGCCTTGTCCTGGGGGCGTGGGCAAGGGCGCATATCCTCCATTGGCCTGGCTCATCATGCTAGGAGTTGCTACTGTGCTGCTAGGGCTGACGCTATACTTGCCAATAATCTTCTTGAGGGCTGACTCAAGGATCTTCCAAGGGAAAACCTTTACATCCTTCTCAATATTGCGGGGTTTGGGGTTGGGAAAGCCCATAATGATCTTGAAGAATTCCTCGCTGTCAGGCTTGGCCTTGGATACTGTCTGGGGATGGAAACCCTCCAGGTTACGGCGAATACGATTCTTCTCCTCGACACTGAAACGGTTTGGTGATGCGACAAGCTGCTCAAGAAGGTAAATGGTGTCGACCGATGTGACATAACACTCGCCCTTCTCAGCCCACCAGATGCATGAGATGCAGATACTGTTGGGTGGTCGATCATTGACGCTTATCGATTGGCAGGTGGCGTTGACAGTTGATCCTTTTTGTGTCTTACGGAAGAGGACAATCCGACGACGGTTGGCCCATTCCTCTGATGTCCAATTCTCTGCCATTGTCTCCAACTTGCCCGTAATCTTCAAAACTGCTTTACCAGAATAAAGAGAGATGGGGTGATAACTTGTGTTGTTTCCAGCATTAGCAGTGATGGTGCTTGTCCGGACCAGTTGTGGAGTGCCGTTAGAGTGAGACGGAGATGACATTGACAGAGGTGTCAAAGGTGGACGTCCAACCAAAGAAGCATCCAAGCCACCTGGACCCCTTCCTGTGCTGCCCAGCGTGCTCGGATAGGGACTCCATCCAGCCGCCGGGCGGCGGTGGTAGTGAGGATCCGTGAAGCTCGTGCTTCTATTGTAAGTGCTAATCATGTCGTTATTTGCTTGCGGGAAGGTATTGGCATATTGTCCTTGCTGAGGCGGATATTCATAGGTATTTGTACCAGGCTCTGATGGTAGCTGAGGCTCAACTTTAGGTGAGGTACTCGGCTGATCGATAGTAGGGGCAGGTGCCGTGTCCTCATGCTTAGGCATCTTAGTCGACCTCGTGATGTCATCCCCCGACCCTTCGAGATACTGAAAAGTACCAACTGGGATTCGAGAAATTTCCTCTCCTGAAGGGCCGTCCAGGACGAGTGACAGTGGCACATTACTGCTTGCGCAGTTTGTGACCAGAAATTGAGGTGCATCTCCACTGCAGCTGTAGATGAACCCGGAGCCGTCTTGCATGTCTCGAGAGACATCTTGAACCGAGCATTTCTCTGATCCGAACACCAGAAACCACTGTGGAATTGGCGACGATAACGAGAACAAGTCGTACTGTGACGAAAGCTTTACATAAACCTTAGTGCCAAAAAGACCTGTCGTAGGTTGGCATGATAGAACTGTCGGTCCAGAAGGCATATACTGTGCCACGGTAGCATTGTTGGAAGCAAAGGATTGCTGATTAAGCTGAGCGAACTTGTCGGACTGTTGCTGAGTCGGATAGTTCTGCGTCGGATACTGTTCGTAACCTGCATCCTGGTATCGGGCCACATCGTAGCCAGCTGTCACAATGTTAGTGAAACTCAGTTCAGGGTTTTGCTGCCAAAACTGCTCAATAAGCACTCCCCAACGATTGCACATCGTCTCCTGGCTTCTGCCATTCAGACTCGGCTAGTCAACTTACCATGCATGGAAGGCAGCTGGGCCTTGGTGTAGGTTGCCATCTCTAAGAGCCTAGGAGGGGAGTCCCCTGCCTGTTGGGTCTCCCCCGTTCTCTGCTCTAGCAGCTTCTTCGTAACGAAGCGCGATAGTGTCAGGCGATTCCAGCCTGTCGTCGACACCGACGATGATGGGCTTCTGCGGATGGTAGTCGGGCTATGAGATTCCTGATGTCAGTGCTAGAGTCCCGAAACACTGGAGACAAAACGTTGAAAGACAAGCAGATGNNACAAAGTCTAAGTTGCGACTCACCTCAAAAAGCTTGTAGGGAGGACACTCGAACTTGACAGCAGACATTCAAGCTATCGACAAGAAAGAATGATGGAAAATGGGTCTATGTTCAGGGAGGCGAGTTGAGAATGTAGACCGGTTGTCTTGGACAGGAGTGGTCGCAGCCGTAGTTAAAACCAGGTCTCGACGAGGTCTTATGCAGCAGGTCTTGGTTGACCAAGACAAATGATCGTATACGATTGTTGACTCTCGGAGATTTGATCTAGCACTGGGCATGCAGCAATATGCAGAAACGATGCAGTTGAGTGCTTAGTGTCGTCGGTCTAGTTCTCCCTTGAATTGCTTTTGCGTCCTGGAGGTGGCGCTTTGAGACAGGTGAGGTGGATGGCGGGGATCCTACTGGAGAGTTGCGAGAATCCGAGAGGGGTAATCTGGGTTCCAATCCAGTCCAGAGACACTTGCATTCCAAAAGGGCAGGTTTTGTTGCCCTTGGAAGCAAGCAGAGGCTTCTTCGGTGCTCAACCTGGGGAAGTGAACTCTTTGACGCGGGAAGCTCAGATTAGGAGTGCTCAGGTATGCGTGGCACTGTTTACCTAAACACGATGAAGAACAACAAATGGGTGATAATCCTGTGGAGGCGTGCAGTATAGGTCTCGAAGATGGCTGGCACTGGTCTTTGGGGAATGTTCCTAGAGACAATTTGTCAGGTTTGGTCCTTCGTTGTACACCATGATGACGGCGTTGGTTTGCCCCATCGATTGCTGGGCTTCAAGCAACACGGCTTCATATAACTAAGAAATTCGTACCTTGCAGACTTAGTTCCGATATGCAATCAACAGAGAGCTGAGACTAAGGGTCGAGGGAATGTCTCCAAAATTGATGTACACTCCTTTCAACTGCAAGGGCGCAAGAAACTGTTGATGGTCAGCTCAGCTTCGGGGCGATGTTGTGTTCGCGAAAGATCCCGCAAGACTAAGGAACAGACTTGCTTGGATTGCAGCCGGGGCATGGAAAGAGAGACAGACAGACGGGTAGATGGTTCAGTGCGGGTAGGTGACTTGATTTAGATTTGAGTGATTCAAAGCCTTGACAGGAATTGCAGATGGAGGTGTCGGAGGCAGATGAGGGAGACGAAGCATGAGAGAGCAT
>JAALXK010000576.1:0-21050 GCA_012977745.1 Fusarium anguioides | reverse complement strand
ACTTATACTTAACTAAAAAGCCTATATTATTAAGATCTATCTTTTAAGCCAATCAGAGTATATACTAGCGCTGCTAGCATAGCGCTAGTAAGGGGGGATTATAACTAAAGGGGGGTTATGACCCCCTTCGCCGACTTAGCACTTTGCCTAGAGTAGGTACAGTACCTTCCAGGTTTTAGTGGGTTCCATAGGACCTAGGTACTAACTAAGGTAGGTAGAAGTCGCTTGGTTATCCGAAGAAAAGTACGTACCCTCGGGCATCTAACTTATCTCACTTAACAATGATCGTCAGAACGCGTCTGTGAACATCGCTATCCTTCCATTAATTAAATTGCCCTTGACCAAAAGAAAAAAGATGGCCACACGCGTCATCCCAGGGCGAAGTTTCACGCTGCGAGGTATCGTTGCCGGCCTCGCAGTTGGCACCATTATCTGCTTCTCCAATATGTACTTTGGTCTACAGACAGGATGGGTATCTATTATGTCGATGCCTGCCAGTCTCATGGGCTTCGGCATCTTCAAGCTTCTTGCTCCGCACCTGAGATTTCCATTCTCTCCGGTTGAGAACGTATTGCTTCAGAGCGTAGCTTGTGGCATGGCCATTATGCCACTCGGCTGCGGTTTCGTTGGCGTTGTAGGTCACCTACTTACCTTCCTACACCAAGGTACTGGTTGTTCTAACCAAGCAGGCAGATTCCGGCATTGAACTATCTTTTAACTCATGATGAGCAAGGCCCAATCAATCTGAGCACTTGGCAGCTTATAGTCTGGTCTCTAGGACTTTGTTATTTCGGTGTCGTCTTTGCTGTTCCCTTGTAAGCCCAGTCTATTCTATAGTTGGTTGCTTTTGCTTCCTTCAATCTTACTGACACCCATCAGACGTAAGCAAGTTATCATTCGAGAACGCCTCAAATTTCCCAGTGGGTTCAGTACGGCTGTATTGATCTCAGTTCTCCATGGACAAGGCCGACAGTCTACAAAAGACGAGCTTGACGCTGCTGCCAAAGGCGGCTTTGCAAGCCTCGTGCCCCGTGATGAGCCTCTCCAACCAGGCATCACTGGCCCAGCTGCTACGGATCAAGAGCATCAGCAGAACTTTGAAGATGATATGTCGGACAAAGGAGATTGGGCAGCCAACATCAAACTCTTGCTTTTGTGCTTCGGTGGCTCTGGGCTTTATACTTTGGCTACCTATTTCTTCCCTATCCTGCGTAACTTGCCCGTCTTTGGATCTGCCGCAGCTCACACATGGCTATGGACCTTTAATCCCAGTTTCGCCTATATCGGCCAGGGAATCATCATGGGCACAGAGACAACGCTGCACATGCTCCTGGGTGCCGTTGTAGGTTGGGGCATTCTTAGCCCTCTGGCCAAGTATCGAGGATGGGCGCCTGGAGACGTGGACGATTGGGAGCATGGTAGCAAGGGATGGATCATCTGGATCTCACTGGCTATTATGTTGGCAGATGCGATTGTCAGCCTTGCTTATGTTGCTCTCCGTGGGATTCTTACCAGCTCCAAGGTTGTTGGCTTGATCTCGTCTCTTCGGCGCCGAGTGCAGGAGCATGGCGTCTCTGGTTTATGGAAACCTCTGAGCCATGGTTATTCACCACTCCTTGACGACAACACTAGGCCTACTCAACGGCGGCATGAACATGGTGAACATGCACTTGTTCGAGAAGATGATGAGGAAGATGCCCCTCCACATCAGAGGATTGGTGGCCGCATGGTAACAATCGGCCTTTTTGCTTCAATTGCTCTCTGCGTCCTCACTATCCACATAGTTTTTGGTGACCTCGTACCACTATACGCCACTACCATTGCTGTTCTTATGGCACTGGTGCTAAGCATCATGGGAGTTAGGGCCTTGGGCGAGACAGACCTGAACCCGGTATCTGGCATCAGCAAGCTTGCTCAGTTATTTTTCGCCCTCATAATTCCCCAAACTCACAAATCAAGCGTTCTGATCAACCTGATCGCTGGTGCAGTGGTACATACTTCCTCTCCCCACGTGAAAACAATTTTCTGACTTGCTGCAGTCTGAAGCTGGTGCTTTGCAGGCTGGTGACTTAATGCAAGATCTCAAGACTGGTCACCTGCTCGGAGCCGCCCCGAAAGCTCAATTCTGGGGGCAAGTCATCGGGGCAAGCGTCGGTGCCGTTCTTAGCGCTTTTATCTACCGTGTTTATACCAGGTACGTTGTTTTTCACTTCGCAATTGCACAATTGAACGAGGACCCGACTGACAGACGCAATGGGATGCAGTGTTTACACGATTCCTGGTGATCTCTTCCAGGTACCGACTGCTTATGTGTGGATCTTTACTGCAAGACTTGTTACAGGATCTGGGCTTCCATATCGAGTCAAGGAATGGGCTATTGGTGCTGCAATTATATTCGCGGGCGCCACTATCACCAGAACACTTGCTATCGGGAAGAGATGGCGACCTCTGATTCCTGGTGGAATAGCTGTTGCTGTTGGTGAGTCAACTACATGTATGATACCGAGAGACCATCGCTGACCTCTAACAAGGCATGTATAACGTCCCATCGTTCACCCTGGCCCGAACCGTTGGCGGTCTGTTTGCATGGTATTGGACTCATGTAGCCCGACGGACGCAAACACCTCTCATCATACTTGCTTCGGTACGTATTTCGTTCGCCCAATCCATGTCAATAATCATTCTGACTTTGCTAGGGTTTCATTCTTGGTGAGGGTTTCCTGAGTATTGTGAACCTTTTGCTGCAGGGTCTGAATGTACCTCATCTGTAAGCAGTTCACCCACTATGTGCAACCAATGTAGGCTGAACCTTCTTGATCCCTGCTATGCGTGCTCGAGCTGATAAGGCGCGTCTACTTCAGCTGCCATGAATGCTTCCTAGATCCACCTTCAGAATTCGTCCAAGAGGCCCTGAGAACCAATGCTCGTGCATTGTCATCAGCGGCCGCAAAAATGATATTTCCAGAGAGACTCTGTGGCGGCTTGGCAGATGAATTGGCTTCTGGGGGAGCGAGAAGAAGACCTTGTTTCCAGTGTGTGACGGTGCCAGAAGGGCCAGTAGTGAAAGCGACGCCGCCCTGGCTTTTCTTGTCCCAATTTTCTGGCGTTGTCTCGGCAGGGGGAACTGGGTCGCTTCGGGATGTGGTGAAGAAGTTGTCGAACCAGATTAGGAAGCCGTCGACATTCTCGACCTCGCGTGTGAGCTTAGACGACCATTTGGCGGTGAACTGAAGATCCTCGGTCTTGACGGTATGGAGATCAAGCACCTTGAATGGACAAGGTTCTCCACAGACAGCGCTTTGTGGCATGGCCTCGATTCTAGCCTCCTCATAAATTCCCTCTTGCATGGTCTTCATATCGAAGCCGTAAACATCCCTCCAGAAGGAGATGTGATCCGAGACATACTCCTGGTCTGTGACAGGGGCAATCCAGATGGTGGCGGAGCTGGGCGCGAGAATACCATCGGGCTTCAGATACTGGTCTCGGGCATACAAAACGCTTGGAAGCATAGCCTCATAGAGAAGACAGTAGCCCATCCACTCACTAACAATGATATCAACTTGGTCTACAGGCAACTTAACATCCTCAATGGCGCCCTTGAGGGTTGTGATAACGTCAGACAGACCGTTGTGGAAAATGTTCTCCCTGGCCTTGACAATGATGTCCGACTTGTCAACAGCAATGACTTGTTTGGCGCCCGCCTTCGCCGCAAACATGCTTAGAATGCCTAGTTCAAAACTCTTAGTATCGACTCATTCATGAGCCAAGAGAATTGACTTACCAGTACCACATCCGATGTCGAGGACGACCTTGTCTTTGAAAATGTGCTTGTTGTTATAAATGAAGTCACGATACGCATCGGTTCGCACAGTATCCTTCAACATGGTTTCGTGAATTTCTAGTCATGGTCAGCACACCTTGAGATATCAAGCAAGATAAAGAAAGAGTGGCAAGTACCGTGGGCAGCGTAGGACTCAAAATAGTAGGCAGAGTCATTTTTCTTCTCATCTGAAGCGGTCTCAGTGTCATCACCCCATCGCTTATCGAGTGTCTGTTGAACCGTCAAGCGGTAACTGGCAAACTGATCCCTGAGTTTCTCAAGCTCTTCCTCAAGCTCCTTGTTGCGTGCCGCAAGGTTTCCATCCTTTGATCCATTGGCCTGGTCGTTGGTGATGGTCTCCAAGACTTCATCCAGGGAGAAGATGAGAGCATCGTTCTCTAGAACTGGCTGAAGGTATTTCTCGTCTTCAAGGTCCTTGACAGAGATATCCTTTGGAAGAGGGGATCCGTTTTTTACATGATCACGAACAAAGTTGACAAGCTTGACAGCGCCGTGGAAGTCAAGTTGAAGCTTCTTGACATGAGCCGTAAAATCAAAGCCGTGATTCTTGCTGCTGTCCTCGAGCATGGCTGCAGCAGTGGGGAAAGTCTGCTCGCTGAAGAAGGATGTGATAGGGACCGATTCCTCATCCGACTCCAAATCGAGCCATTCGCCCTCATCAGAAACAGAATCGTGAGCGGACATTTTCACTGTAAAAAGATATTATAGAGACAAAAAAATCCTTGAAGGGGAAAACAAAGTTTTGAGAAGAAATCAAGCGGCCAACCAATATGTTTGAGGTTTGTAGGTAGGTAGGCAAGGTACGTAGCCCGAAGAAAGTATTTTGTGGGATCACAGTAATTGGAGTAGGTGCTTAGGCTATGCCCTGTTGGGGAATTTTTTTCTGGGTCAGGATGGATGAATAGCAGTGAGATGCAATCGGCGAGGCATTTGCCTTTAGTATGTATGTCTGTAAGGGGGTATATCACACTGTATGTATGTGTAGGCAGGTATGTATGCATGCATGCATGTGTGTGACTTGCTTTCACCTTTCACCTTTTATTTTTTGGGCTTCGACTTCTTTTCCGCGCTATCCTTCTTATCATCGCCATTGTCGGACTCTTCGACGTCATCCTCCTCCTCCTCCTCATCGTCGTCGTCGTCGTCGTCCTCTTCTTCGTCATCGTCATCGTCCTCCTCGCCATCTGAGACCGTTTCGCCAAGCTCAACTAGACGAGCCTATATCGCTATTAGTATGCCGCGTCTTCAGGTGAGAGTGACTTGACTTGCCTTGTATTTTGCCACCTTTTCTTCCAAGTCGCCAAACACCATTAGGAGATCATCCAGTTCTGATTGTGTAGTTTCCCTGGCTTCGTTAGACTCTGACAGCTGCTTTTCAGCTGCCATTCTCGCCTTCTTGGCTTCTTGCTTTGCTGCTTCCTTCGACTCCGACAATTGCTTCTCAGCCGAATCCCTGGCTTTGTTTGCGGCTGACAACTCTGATTCCATCTGAAAGATATGTGAGTCGTTTGGGCATGGCCCATGGTAAAATGAGAGTAACTTACCTTTTTGAGTCGGGCTTCCAAGTCCTTCATTCCGGCGTCTCCCCCACTCAACTGCTTTTCGAGGTTCTGGCACTTCTCCTCCGCTTCCGCGGTTTTCAGTTTTTGCTGCTCCAGGTCGGCCTCGCTCTTTTCCCGAAATGCGTCTATCTCAGCATCCTTTCTGTCGCAGAGGCTTTCCAACTCCATATTGTACTTTGCTTGTTTTTCATCCGCCTTTGCCTTGGATTGTGCCTTGAGATCTTGTATCTCCTTCTCCTTGTCTTCACGAAGATGCTTCATTGCCTTCTCATAACTCTCTCTTTGCATATCTATATCGTCCTTGCGTTGTGTCTGGAGTGCTTTATACTCCTTTTGTGACTATGTTGTGGTCAATGTTAGCGGGCCTGATTCAATCGACTGATACTGGCTGAGATCAGAATCGCGCACCTTCATCAGAACAACCTCAAGACGGCTGATCGTGGTCTTGAGATCTGCGACTTCAGCATCTGTCCGTCGCTTCATCTTCTCCGTTTCAGCCTCCGCCGCCTTCCGAGCTTGCTCGAGCTGCTTTTGATGATCGTTTTCTTGTGCCATCTGTTGTGATCGTAATTGAGCGATTTGTTTCTGGTAATCGTTCTCCTTGACCGAATATTGAGATTGCAATTGGGCAATCTGTTTGCGCTGGTCATTTTCTTTAGATGCCAGTTGGCTTTGAAGTTTTCTGTAGCCGCTTTTAGTCAGGTCTAGCCAAACCGATAATCAAATTACTCACCGGAGTTCCTCACTATGATGCTTTTGCAAGCCCTCATTCACAGTTTTCACTCGTTGTATTTCCAGGGCAGCGGTTTCTTTCAAGCGGCGATGATCCGCCTGTTCCTGTCCGAGCTGCCCCTGAAGTACAGATAGTTTCTCTTGGATATCGTTCACGGCATTCTGCTTTTCCTCTACTTGATTCCTGAGAGAGTCAACAAGTTCTCTCGAGACACCCTTCTGAACACCGTTGGTGACAACAGAGATCTCCATACCGGGCTCTCTGTCAATAGCACGCGCTATCCGACTATAGTTGTCTTTGAAGAACTCGACAAAAGCTCTGTCAAAGAAAACATCTGGTAGTCGCCCGGGAGATGAGGCATCCAGTTTTTGAGGTAAAACCTCGAAATCGCGCAGAAAAGGGTGACTGCGTAGTCTTGATAGGCGATCTAGGTACATATCCCGGTCAATGCGAGCAATTAAAATAGAGAGCAAAGTAGCTCGCGGAATCGGGGAGTCTTTGGTCGAGAACTCGTAAGCAACGCCTAGCAACATGGCGCACAACCCCTGAACAAGCTCACCGCCACCGATAGCCGGAGGTTGCGAAACAGATTGGATCAAGCTTTGAACATTGCTCCCCTCAGCCAGGAAGTCGTTCACGGCATCGAGATCCTCAAAAAGCCAGCCCAAGAGTAGCATGAGATATCCAACCAAAACGCGCGTGTCGTCGCCTCGACGAAGCCCTGAAGTTACATGAGCCGAAAGAGTTTGGATGCCTGTCACAACCTCTTCTCCATCCTCGGAATCACCTTCGGTTAGGCTCATGGCCTCTGCCTTGCCCTCTGAATTCTCATGTAAAAGATGGAAAGTTATCACAGCAGCGAACCATTGCCGATATGGATCGGAAACTTCAGGTGAAGGCTGCAAGAGAACCGTCAAGACGTTAGAAGACTCGTTAGCACCAGATTGATGTCCTTCAATGGCCCTGCCGAGGAAGTGCAGTTTGACCGCCGGATGATTGGCAAAATACGCATGGAGACACTCGGACGCCGCAAAGCGTACATCGAATTCTTGTAAGTCCTGTAAGCACAAAGTCAAATCCAATAGCCCGTCGATAACAAATACTTTGTCGCCTTGGCTGGCCTGCCCGTCAGCCGTGCTAGCCTTTGCCAAGGGAGACAGTATCATCATCTGAGCAAAGTTCTCCTGAAGAGGCGCGTTCTGACGGATCACGTCCCCACAAGTGATGAGAGCCTATAGATCATGTCAGCGATATGGCCTTTCGCTGGCAATCAAGATGTCGAACCTCAGCCTTGATTTGTGTTTGTGCTTCGTGGCTGAACGCCAGTTGAAGAATGTGATAAGCAAGTCCATGCTTCCATATTGCTGTTTGATTTAAAGATGTACCCGCTGAGCCTCGGACAACAAACAATCGAATGACAGCAAGGAAGGCGTAAACATTCCGATTTCGTTGCGCTGCTGCCCAAGAAGCAATCTCGGACCCGTCGCCTTGTGGTTGGAGGACTCGAGCCAATAAATCTGAGAGGCGGTTCATGCAGCCTGACTCACGGAAGAACGACTGGTTTGAGCCGTTTGAACGAAGGAGATTTGCTAGAAGGATCAGACAATCCTCCACGGTGCGACCACCTTCAACAAGAGCTCCATCCGCTTCGATGATAGCGAACAATCTCTCAAAGGCATTCTCGAAGGCCACTAGTTTCTGTATTTCGATCGACGTTGGTGTGAGATACGTCAGAAGAATGATAGCTTCGTTGCGTATAGCATCGCGTTGGTCATCGAGAACAGAGACCAGCCGTGGAATACCGAGGGGGGCAGTGAAGATGCACTCTTCAGTGCGTTCAGTGCGCGCCGAGAGGATTGCAGCGAGCAATTGGAGAGAGTATAGACGAGAATAGAAATCGTTTGTGTCGAGGAAATCGAGTAGTAAAGTGATGTTCTCTTGGCGTTGTGTAAACTCGTCGGCCAGCCATAGGGCAATCTCCTCAGAAGCTTCGGGACTACCTTCATTGGGATTAAAAAGCATCAATAATGTTTCGAGCACCACCTTGACAGTGTCGACATCTTCACCGTCTTTGCTTAGGCTTCCTATTAGACTTCGCAGAGCACCCGAAGCTACAGATGCTGGATAATCTTTGGCAAAACTACGAAGACCTAGAATAGCAGCTCTTCGATCTTCCAGCAAAGTTGCTGAACTGAGGCGGCCGCTGAGAACGTCTATGGTTTCGCCAACTGATTGTCTCGCTGGGGCGCTGGCAATAGAAGAGAACATTATTGCGGCGCTTCAATGCGTGCATGCCTTATGGCTTAAAAGGATTCGAGAGGTTGCATGGAGCCTTTCTGGCGACTGTTAATATCGTCTTTCTTGTTGGTGGTGAATCACTGACGAAGCTATCCTAATTAGTCGACACTAGGTACCAGCTTCTATTCTGGCCAGCTTGTCAGGAGATGGAACTTACCTACCTTTGGTACCCAGGATACGTATGGCGACTCAATTACTACATAGCCCCGATTAACGCGCCATGTATTCAAGCACCGGGGAGGACTCCACCCACCAGCCACAGTGGAGAGGTCCCGTTAACTCGCAGTTGCAGGATCCAAGCTAGCTAACATGCAGTCAAAGAATCATGTCGCGACTCAAAAAAGCGACCTAGCCTTCATCCTTCAACAACCTTCATCCCCCTTCACAGACGGTTAGAAAGAATTCCATTGTCCTTGTTTCGCTTCAGTAAGGTCGCGTCGTTATTTCGCTTCTAACAACTCATGCGACGCGCTCCGTAACCGGCTTTTTTTTTCTTTCTTTTTTCGTTTTTCCTTCGAGCCCCAGGTCTCGTAGTCACATACATAGCCTTCCTTTGTCTGAAGGCTTTTCGCTCGGTGGTTTACGACAAATTCTCGAATACTCGACTTCCGTACAGCCGCAAAGATGGGTATCCCAGCTGCTTTCCGATGGTTATCTTCCAGATATCCCAAGATTATCTCGCCAGTAATCGAGGATCAGCCTCTTACTATGGAAGATGGCTCCACGATTCCTGTTGACACTACTCGACCAAATCCAAACGGCGAAGAGTTCGACAACCTTTACCTCGATATGAATGGAATTGTCCACCCTTGTTCCCATCCCGAAGATCGGCCAGCTCCCAAAGATGAGGAAGAGATGATGATGGAGGTCTTCAGATATACCGATCGCGTGGTGAACATGGTTCGGCCCCGGAAGATCCTCATGATTGCAGTTGGTATGTTTCGCACCCGCCCTTTCAGTTATCATGCAAAGTTTTATCCTAAATCTGTTCAAAGATTTGTTTCTTAATGCTGACAAACTGTTACAGATGGCGTTGCGCCTCGAGCTAAGATGAACCAGCAACGGTCGAGACGATTTCGTTCCGCACAAGAAGCCCAGGAGAAGGAGAAAGACAAACAAGAGCTCATTAAACTCCTCAAGCAACAGAACGGTGGCAAACTGACTGCCGAGAGCGAAGAGACTGTCTTGAAGAAAGCTTTCGACTCGAACTCGATTACCCCCGGAACACCATTCATGGACATACTTGCTCTCAGTTTGAGGTACTGGTGCCAGTACAAACTCAACACGGACCCCGGCTGGGCGAAACTCAAAATCATCATTTCTGATGCTACTGTCCCCGGAGAGGGAGAACACAAGATCATGAACTTTGTTCGTTCGCAGCGTGCATCCCCTGATCACGACCCCAACACTCGCCATGTTATTTATGGTCTAGATGCAGATCTTATCATGCTGGGACTTGCAACACACGAGCCCCACTTCCGAGTCCTTCGCGAAGATGTTTTCTTTCAAGATTCGAAGGCACGTCTTTGCAAGCTTTGTGGCCAGAAGGGACATGATGCCCAGAACTGCCGCGGCGAGGAAAAGAAAAAGGACGGCGAGCATGACGAGAAGGACAGCGGCGTTGCTCTCAAACCTTTCATCTGGCTCCACGTTGCTGTTCTGCGAGAGTACTTGGAGGTCGAGCTGGGTGTCCCGAACTTGCCCTTCCGCTTCGATCTGGAACGCGCGGTCGATGACTGGATTTTCATGTGTTGTTTCGTGGGTAATGACTTCTTGCCTCATCTCCCAGCTCTCGAAATTCGGGAGCATGGAATCGACACTTTGACCAAGATTTGGAAGGACAATTTACCTATCATGGGTGGGTACGTTACCAAGGATGGTCATATCGACCTTGAAAGAGCGCAAATCATCCTGAGCGGGTTGGCGCAGCAGGAAGATGGTATCTTCAAGCGGCGAAAGGAACAGGAAGACCGACGTGAGGCCAATTTCAAGCGGAGAAAGCTCCAAAACGAAAATGACGGCCGAGGCGGTCGACAAGGCGGACCTGCTCATCCAAAGAAGATCAATGGCCTTGAAAACCCTGCCAATGTTCCGCTGCAACCCATTGGATCTTTCTCTGGTCGACATGAGTCGGCACTCACCCATGATATGGTCGTGAATCGTAGCACCGCACCAGATGCGAACATCGCCAACAAGAGCGCTGCCAGCGTTCTCAAAGCTCAGCTTCAATCACAGAAGTCGCTATCGAACGCGAAACCTTCAGACTCTGAACAAGGGTCTCCTTCTGCCTTGGGAAAGCGAAAAGCGTCAACTCTCGAAGAAGGGGACGGTTCCGCCCCCGATACATCGAATGCGGCTACTCCGTCGGCCCCAGCAGAGGAAGGGCCCGTTGATGATGTGCGCTTGTGGGAGGATGGCTACGCCGATCGATACTATGAGAAAAAATTCCACAAAGACCCCAAAGACATTGGGTTTCGGCATGAGGTTGCGCGAGCCTACGTGGAAGGACTTGCCTGGGTATTGCTGTATTATTTCCAGGGTTGCCCATCTTGGGAGTGGTATTATCCCTATCACTACGCCCCGTTCGCGGCTGATTTCCAAGACATCGCGAAGATGGAGATTTCTTTCGAAAAGGGGCGAATTTCCAAACCGTTTGAACAGCTGATGAGTGTTCTGCCTGCTGCGTCCCGACACGCCCTGCCAGAAGTTTTCCATGATCTCATGCTCAACCCGGAAAGCGAGATCATCGACTTTTACCCGGAGGATTTTGAGATCGATCTGAATGGCAAGAAGATGGCTTGGCAAGGTATTGCCTTGCTTCCATTTATCGAGATGCCGCGGCTTCTGGCAGCAGTTCAAGCCAAATACCCACAACTCAGTGAAGCAGATTCAGCGCGCAATGAGATGGGCAGAGATGTTTTGATCTTCTCAGAGGGTCATGAGAGTCTATACGATGATGTTCTAACGAAGTTTTACTCGAAAAAGCAAGGGGACTCTAAATTCAAACTGAATCCCAAGAAGAGTGACGGCTTGTCAGGCAAAGTCGAGAAGAAGGAGGGATATGTTCCCCACGGTGAATTGAAGTATCCTCTGGAACGGCGCAGCATGCCTGATCTTGACTATGATAGATCCGTCAGGTTTGCTACCTTGTTTATCATCGCGAACAGTTCGTCTGACTGACAATTATAGTGTCTATTACGATTTCCCTCAGGTATCACAAGCCCACAAGTCAATGCTTCTGCGTGGGGTCCAACTACCAAAGCCGGCTCTCACACAGAGTGACATGCAGGATATCCGGAACAAGGCTAACCGCGGAGGTCGGAATGGTGGTTTCGGACGAGGTCATGATCGAGGCGGCTATAACGGGCCCGGCATGTCGCGGGGTCAGCACAATCGGCACCAGGGAGGGTATGGCAGGTCAAATGGCCATTATCATCAACCCTCATCTTCTCACGTGCCTCCTCCACCAGGAGGCCCTGGATTTGGGATTGGGGTACCCCCACCGCCTCCACCAGCTCATTATTACAATCACCAGCCATATGATAACCGTCATGGCGGAGCTTCGGGCTACAACCAATACCGAGGCCCACCGCAACCACCCCATGGTGCTCCTGGATACCAGGGCTACGGTGGGCAGTCCTACGAAAGAGGACGAGGCTCAGGAGGCTATGGTTCTCGGGGTAACTATCGAGATGGACGGTCTTACAGGTAGTTTTGTAGTTTTGCGAGACATTAGTGAGTGGATAACGAACGAAAGGGTGAACTGTCCGTTAACCCTTCAGGGATTGATATCAATGATTGCATTGAGGTGGTTTGTCAACTGGGTGATTTAACGCACTATATAGGTACGTGGCGAATCTGGGTCAGTACAAATACAAATACAGAGTAGAGTAGTCAAGCCCATGATCGAGACGTTGTCCACTAGTAGCGTGAATTGCATCCTTGGCAGTTAAGCAATATAAGAGCAAGCATTGGAATGCTTTCACGCCCCCGTTTAAGCTCTTGGTGAATAATAACTTGCATCGAGATTTGTACATTTCAATTGCGCGACTAAGTACATACCTGGGTATGCTTACTTATAAGGGCTGCATACGAGACATCAGACGCGTTCAATAGTGTCTTTCACGACCAGTCGAAACACAGGTCCCTGACTGGGTAGCTGGTAAGTAGGTAACTTACCTAGGGAGATTAATATAGATTTGCCAGCAAATACTTTGATACTAGGCATTTGCCCTGAAACCAGATTTCCATGCATGCATGCATACATGCATAGGTAGGTACGTAGGTACTTGGCCTACTAAGATGTGGATATGTCTGAAAACGGCGAGCTCCCATGCCTGCTACTCCTGTGGGGACTGTCGCGGGGTTTGGTACGACCTGGCACCAGCAGTGACCCTTGGTCAGAGCCTCAGAGGAACGACTCCCAATTTGATCTCAACCTTCCTCGACCAAGACCAAGCCTGCGCACGCTCAATGCTGTCGCGATCATGAACTGCGACGCAAGCCTCGTCGGCTGCCTTGTCGACAGGCTCGCTACCAGAGTAAGTACCTTCCTATGATGCTAGCCCTTGAAGCAGCTTGTAGCCAGCCCCCTTAACTCAAACCTACCTGCCTACCTGGGCCACTGACATTGGGCACCTGTCAATAGCTCCCCCATCGATCTGGCACCAGCGGCCAGAGTCTGCAACAAGACGACGTTCTCCATGTAACAAGAGCTACCTTAGTCGAGCTGGGGAACACATCCATCTCTACAGTTATCGCGTCCCTTCTGGTTCTTCTCGAGGACCTTGCGCGCCCTTACACAGCCGTCGCCGACCATCCCAGCCACATCCTGGCTTCCGAGCTTTACATCGTCTCCGTAATCGCAGACTGTTGTTCTTCCCATTGGGCCTCTCTTTCACAAGACACAGATGTAAAACCGAGCCCGACTCCCCCCCCGCTGGACGAAGTACTCGTGAGCCGCCTCTTCGACGCATTCAAGCATCTTCTTGAGCCAATTCCAGAGAACTGCATCCTCCCTGCCCAGACCCTGCTTGACCAAGTCTCAACGCGAAATGTCTCCGTTACCCGCCCCGGGAGCTCTTCTGTCTCGTCCGACGCCGATAGTTCTCCCCCAAGCGACGAGAAATTTGCAGAGACACTGGTGGAAATGGATACCCACATCAAGACAGTAACTGAATATGTCACGACATCGAGCTGGACTGCTGCCTTCGACTATCTGAGGAATGTCATATACACTATCCGAACTAGTATTGTTACTCAACCTGGTGTTTCCACACCTGGATCTTTCCAGGATGCTGAGAAAGCAGCTCTTGTCGTTTTGCGATTGCTCTCTTTCTTCTGGGTTGATGGTCCTAAGCTTGGCCAGATTATACAAGAGATTTGCTCGAGCTTCCTACACTTCCGAAAGCCCTACCAGAATACTATTGCTGTAGTGTCTCCATTGCTGATCATGAGATGGCTGGATCGGTTTCCGCGCGAGTTTGTGCAGCTTCATCAACTTCACAAACGACTTGATGGCGGAGCTGATACTCTTTTTGACATGGCTCAAGCTGCAACAGATAATGGGCGTCGAAAAGGCCTATTTTATCCCCTGCAAACGACGTTACTGTTCCTTCTGCCGGACGTTTTTGAAGTCGCGAGCAATATGCGTGAGGCAAAAAGCAGCAGCATGGTGAAGAAAGTATCCTTTCTTGATGGACTAAGAAAGGCCTCGCGAAACCGAAACGAGCAAGCAGCTTACTGTCTAGTTTCGATGCTTCGCGCAGCCAGACACTTTGATGTTGAGAGCGACTCGGCCCTTGTCAGCTATGCCCTGGATGTGCAGGACGAAGTTCGCGATGCTGTGTTCCGCCGTCTCACCTCATCGGAAGTCGGACTCTTTGACCAAGACATGATGACTGCAGCCTTCGTGAGCTTGACCCATCTCAATCTAGACACAAGCGTCAGCGGCTTTGTTGAAACCTGTATCGCCCCAAATGCCCCAAACAGTTTTAAGCTAGCCACTGTTCAGGGCTGTTCGTATTTCGCCCAACAGCCATACGCTCTGAGGTACCATGAGTTATTTGATGCAGCAATACCGTTTATGCGAACTCAGTTAGAGGTGAGCTACAATCTCCCATCTCCCATCCTGGTACCGACTGATAATCCTAGATTGAGAATGCCAAGGCTATCAGTATCACGAGCCGACAAGGGAGTGAGAGGACAGAAATGGTCTGCAGTATTCTCCAATTCTTGGATGCATCCCCAGCCCGCTTATTGGATGACTTGTCTAAAGATGGTTCCAACAATAGCTTCTTCAAGTCATTCCTTCTTTGCGTTTTATCTGAGAACCAAGCTGTGCGGAAACTTGCCACTGGTGTTGCAAGCCGGCTCTTTAAAGGCCATCTTGAGGCGTACCGTCAATTTGACACTGGACACCGTTTCGGCACAAAGGAACTTCGCGATGATATTTGGAGTCGAAGGTGAGTGATCTGTAACTTTGATGAGTTTCTAGTGCTGACCAAAATGTTAAGCTCCAAAGTTCTCCTTGCTTTATGCGAGTCTGTCACCTCCAAAAAGGATGACCAGAGTTTGCGCGATCTTCAAGACTATCTAGAAGCACGTTTGCTGCTTCTCAAGAATATCCCAGTATGCTACTACACATTCCAAGAAATATCGTTCATGACAGCCATTGATTGCTAATGACTTCCAGGAACTGGCTAAAGTGCCGGAGGATATAGCAGATGTCATCAGCGCGTCGTCAAAGCTTGAGACCACTCTTCTCATATCACTTTGTTCTGCTAGTATCACAACTTGTCAGCTGGTGACTTCCTGCACAGGACTTTTCATCCAAGAATGCTCGATCGTCGACAAACATGCAGAGTCGGCAAAATCTCCTGCATCAGTGCTCCGAAATGCTGAAGTCTATCGTGAGATATCCTCCCCAGCTTTCCGATTTACTGGACTGGTGGCATTCCAGAAGCGAGTGAGGGGCCTTTTGCGCCGTATGCAGTTCCCAACAACTGGCATTCTGAATGCCTGGGAAACCGCTTTTGATCGCTGGCTCCACCTTGCAAAAGATGTCTCGACATCTACCGTCGAGATTGTGGATGGACGAGCGCTGGCCGAATGGCGAAACTATTCCGGCTTTCTGGCATCGCTGGGTGGCATTTGTACCGCCGACCAAGCCATCATCCTCGAAGAACCTGCCCTTGGAGGCCTGAGGTGGATCGACCGTGTTTCTTCTGAGCACTCCGAAGAGCCACTTCTGACGAGGTACCTGAGGCTCAGCATTCAGCTTTTAGCTTGTGCTAATGTGAGAGTACGCGAGGCAATGCGGGATGTACTTGCAAGTGAAGTTTCACCTGCGCTGTATCATCCCCTGTTCCGGGCCTTGGAATCCGAATTGGAAGTATTGTTCACGGGTGTCCTGGCTCCAGTTGAGAAAGACCAAGATTGTGAGGTCGTGTTTGCCGAGCAAGCCGCCTCTCTGCTTCGGGCGCTGGTGGAAAGGCTGGAAAGCCCTTCTGACCTCGGAGCCGCGTCCTCAGTCCATCTTGGTGCTCTTACACTGAATTTTGCCAAGTTTCTGGACGGTGTTACCGACACGCCCAATACTCTGAGGGTCAAAATTCGTGTCTGCCATCTGTGCGAAGTGGTGACCAAACGAAAGGAACATCTCAACCTGCGAGACGATGTCCGCATTCGAAATCAACTACTTGAATACATCTTCGGCTGGATTGCGCGACCCCGATCTCCCCAGCATGGACCTGGCTCAAGGCAGGACGACACGGCTCGTGTGCAGAAGGATCTCGACAAGGCTTGTTTAAAGTCATTGGCTGATTTAACTTTTCGCCTGCCACTACAGCCTTCGGATAGCCACACTGATGCTGGCATGAGCGAGATGAAGTCGCAGATGTTTCATACATATTTCAATCGCTTTCTCTCCTTACTCAATCATGAGCCGTCAGAGTTGACGAGGACTGATACGAACCTGAGTGTCACCCTTCGCGAAGAGTCTGCATCAAACTCGGATTTAGCCATTACCATTTTATCCAACTTGCTTAGCGCTAATATCGACGTCGGCCTAAAGCATTCTCTCAATATTGGATATCATGACAACGTTGAGATTCGTACTGCGTTTGTCAAGGTTCTATATAATATTCTCATTCAAGGCACTGAGTTTAGTAACCTGACGGACTCGGCTGTGAGTGAGAAATACGAAGAATTGCTTGAGTTGCTGACCAACGATCTCTCCCTAGCCATCTCGATGGCCGTGGCTTGTCCAAGCACCGAGGTGGACGAGCTCACGATCTGCCTACTCACGGTTTTTGAGCAGCGCGGGATGATCTTTGAACTGCTCGAGGCACTTATCAAACAAGAGATTGAGGACACCGAGAATGAGGCCGAAATACTTCGTAGGGGTTGTGTTGCAACCAAGATGCTGTCGGTATATGCAAAATGGAAGGGTGCTTCATATATTCGAGCGACCCTCCAAAAGGTTTTGGAGCGACTCATGCTGACATCCAAGGACCTTGATCTTGAACTTGATCCTGCACGAGTCAGCACGACAGAAGAACTTCAGAAGAATGCCTTGCAGCTCCGCATTGTAGCCAAGGTTTTTATTGACGACATTTGTGCATCTTCTTCTAGCATTCCGCCCGCATTTCGCAAGATCTGCCACATTATTTCAAACGCAGTCATGCCAAGATTCCCCGATGCCAAATACACAGCCGTCGGTGCTTTCATTTTTCTTAGGTTCTTTTGCCCAGCTATCGTCGCGCCCGAGGTTGAAGGGCTTGTCTCTACAGCGCCATCCAAAGAGATGCGGCGTGGCCTGCTCCTTATCGCCAAAGTCATACAGAATTTGGCCAATAATGTCCTCTTTGGAGCAAAAGAGCCTTACATGTTTCCGCTCAACGATTTCTTGACACAAAATATCTATCATGTTACGACATTCCTGCGCGAGATTTCGGTACCCCCTCATCAATTAGAGATGCAAGGCACCACCGAATCATTCGATTTTGGGTCTTGTGTGGCGCTACACCGCTTTCTCTACGACCACTGGGATCATGTACGGCAAACGCTCATATCACGCGAAAGAAAGGACCATGGCAGAACATCAGGTGACGTTGTAAGAGGTCGATCACCAGTCCTGGAGCCACTGAGAAACCTGATTGCGAATCTTGGACCACCACCCCTCGCTGTTTCGTGGAATAGGCCTCAGGTCTCGTCCAACAGTCCGCCATTGTACTCACGCTTTCAAAATTTCATGCTTCGAAATGCATTTCGAAGTACAGAATCCTTTTTGACAGCACGCGCCGTGTATGATGGCGGTGAAAGCAAGGTAAGTCCTCAGACTTGCTCTGGCACATATATACTAATTTGGTGTAGGATGGCCTCTCCATCATCTGTGTCATCCTGCGTCACATTGAGACAGAAAGCATCGACTATGACACATTGCTATACTGTTACCTCAAAATTGCCAGCAGACTGTGGCATCGACCATTTGGGATTTTGATCGATGCGACTTGTTATAATGGCCGCAATGAGCCTCAGGATGATCTTTTCAAGAAACTCGAGTTGCTCACACCTTCAGAATTGTCACAAAATCTTAGTCGTATCTACGTCTATAATATGAACAGTGCCTTCAAGTAAGTTGACTCGCCCGGGGGAGGGGAGGGGTTGAGTTTGGGGCTAATCCAACCGCAGACGCTGTTTTAGACGTCTTCTGAGGGTATGCACCAAGAACGAGAATGGCGTATTCAATCCCAAAAACGTCGAATACCATTTGATAGGGAGCCTACAGGATTTGCAGGCACACTTCCACCTCAGCCAGCTCCACTTACCCAAGGAAACGATCAGTGTAGTAACTGATACGCGTTATGTCTTTCAACCAATCACCCGCCTCTCGAAGTCAAAGGGAAAGATCGAAGTCATCATCAAGGTTGGGAGCCAGTTTGTTCAAGTCACAACGACCAAGAAACAAGAGATTTTTGCAGGATTTCGCTTGGGCACCACCGTAAACGACATTTTCCGGTTGGGTGAAGTCGATGAAGCACCAACCTCTATACAGACCGAAGACGACTCAGCCTTTGGCTTAAGAGCTGACAACGGAAAGATTGTGATGTACTTCACGAGTCCGAAGAAGTCCGATGTGCTTCAGACGATCCGGGGTGCCAAAGCCAAACATGGCAAAGATAGCAGAGCACACAAATCCGTTGAGCGCCTCATTCGACCGCAAGATGTACCGGGCACCCTGCTAAATCTTTCACTGGCAAACCTATCAAGCCATGATCACGTCTTGAGGCTAGCTTCCTACAATCTTTTAGGTGCACTTTGTCGGGCCTTCAAATTCAGTTCCGCTTCAAGGATCGTCTGCACTAAAGGTAAGTCACAGAAGCCCCGAGAATTGCACAGCCAAACTTACGTCATCTCAGATGTATCTGTTCCTTTGGATCCAACTCGTTTTGTTATAGACATCAGTAAAGAGTTGGCACTCAGTGAGCCTCAGTTGACATCCGACTTTTTGACCGAATTCTTCGTCGGTTGGGAAAGTTTTCCTGATGAACAGAAGCCATTGAGTCTTGCCTATATGGCTCCTTGGCTTCCTGGCCTACGGACGAACATCCTTACAAACGAACTCGATGGTGAAAAGGGGCGGGAAAGAGTTGCAATCCTGTTTCGAAAGCTTATCGATGTGACTGTCCAAGATCATTCGCTCGCTTTTGCCCTGGAGCAATCCGTTTGGCCAATGATTGTCCAGGAGGAGATTTTGCTTGAGGTTTTCCTGGATGAGCTCCTCAAGTCAGCCATGAGTTACAGTTCCCATGACGAATCCTTGGAGGTCATTGCGTCTATTGTAGTTGGGATCGGAACGGTCACCTTGCGGGGTAAGATTCTTTCAAGGCTTCGCAAGGCTCTCAACAGATCATCGCTTCGACCAACAAAATACCTGCCAGATAACGCTGTTTGGGCCGAAATCTGCGTCTTGCTTCGATTCTGCCTTGCGTTGTCTTTCGACAATGGGGTACAATCTCAACTTTTTCTCCCTGAAATCTTTCACATCGTCACGATGCTGGCCAACACAGGCACTCAAGAGATCCGGCTGCTTGTCTACCGGCTACTTGTCAACTCGGTCCACGCTGTGTGCACGTCGTTCAGCCTGGATGATGTTAGATCCAGCAAACTGCGAGCAAGTCTGGATTTCTTGTGTGACCCTCGTAGTGACATCTTTACAGCACCCCCAAGCTTTCCTCGCGATGGTGCGTCAGTTTCAACGTCGCAAGAAGCAGGCCCCTCATTAGCTGCCACTGAAAACCTTGCATCTGCGCTCTTTGAAATTTGTTCTGCAGCTGCACCAACAGTAGACCTAGCCAATACATGGAGATCAAGATGGATGAGTCTAGTGGCAAGCACAGCTTTCCAGAACAACCCTGCTATTCAGCCACGCGCCTTTGCGGTCATGGGCTGCTTGGCTCGAGAAGAGGTTGATGATGACTTGCTCTACCAAGTGCTGGTGGCGTTGCGGAATAGTGTTAATCGGTTTGGCGAGGATCACAACAGTGAAATGCTTGTTTCTATCGTCACATCATTGTCAAAAATGATGGCCAAACTCCCGTCAGCGTCCCGCTATGGTCTCCAATTGTTCTGGTTGGCGATGTCACTGGTACGGCTAGTACCAGCGACTCTGTTTAATTGCACCGCTCAGTTTCTCGAGGCAGTGTTGGCCAACATCAGCACTGGAGAAGAGTTCAGAGGAGACAATATGGCGCCTCTACTTTTGCAAGGTCGGGCTCCGCTGGACGAAGCTGCGCTACCTCTGGAGGAGATATACGGTATCCATTTTGAGCAAGAGTCCTTCCACCTTGCCGTCTGTGCTTGTCTAGCACGCGGTCTAACCGATACTATGACAAGACAAATCACTATGCGAGTTCTTTCCTCATTCCTAGAGATGACCTCGAATGTGGGGGATAGAGAGAAGGCTGAGGTAGCCCAAACTTCGCCATACCTGTCTCTTTTGATAGCACGCGCCGTTGAACATGACGAATTTAAAGATAGTCTCTGGTCAGCTGGTATTGATGCTGATGAGATCGGTCTTCCTAACGGGATGCGGAAACTGCCCGATCTCGAAACAATGCCCGATAACGTGGTGTTGTTGATCACAGCCATCGAACTTGTTGACTTCCAGTATGTCGAAGATTCTGTACAGACACGGACTCTGGACTGGCTAAACAAGCTTGCGAACGAACGTCCTGTGGTGGTAGAGCAGTTGTGAGTTGAACAAATGATTCAAAGATCTGAGTTTGAAACGCTGACACGTGAAAAAGATGCGGTGCGATTCGTTCATTATTAGACGACACTTTGCTACACAGCCAGAACTCGGCAACATTGAGAGCTGCACACACCTTGCTGCGCGCGCTATCATCAAGTCCTCAATTCTCGAGAGCCACTGGAACCATGTCCACGCTTACGGAAGTGCTGGATTCGATGGGTTTTGGTGGGTTGTGGCGTTCGTGTTCCTTTGGGTCTATGGAAGACGTCAATCGTGACTATCTTGAACTTACAGAACGACTAATAGAGGTATGTAAAGAAATAAATAAAAAGTATAAGATTAAGATTTACTGATATTTAT
>JAALXK010000574.1:0-22261 GCA_012977745.1 Fusarium anguioides | reverse complement strand
TCCATCCCCCCCCTTTTTTTTTTAAAATACTGTTAAAAGTCCTTTTGTTTTTGTGATACTTGATGAACTGAAACTAAGTACCCTTACACTCTACTATTACCTTCCTCGCGCGCAATTTCCTTTGGGTGGACGTCGGCCTCCACTTGCTTTGGCAAGAGAAACAGACGGGAGCCATCAAAAAATGGCAGGCAGACGTTCAGGTCGCGCTGCCGCCAAGCGGGCTGCGGCTGCTCTAGGTGAGTTACTCTCTTGTAGACAATCTTTAAACACCCAAACAACCAAAATACAAAAATCACCACTTTCAACCATCAACACCTTGTTTTACATATACCATACTTTTCCTCATTCATTGGCGCACTTAATGGTTTTATAACTTGATTTCCCCCCCTTTTTTTTTCCATCTTCACTTTTTCATTTGGCTTTGCACAATTGCACGTAAAGTCGCCACCTGACCATGGCACCCCGTGGAAAGATTCGCTTGAGGCTGACGCGAAGTGCTAAATCAGAGAGCACACCAAAGTCGTTCGCCGACCTCGAAGATGAGCCTATGCCCGATGCCGAAACCAGTCCCCATGACTCAAAGCGACAACAAGTGCCCGACCCTGACGATGAGAAGGACGAGGATCACCAGCCAAAGGAAGAGTCTGGAGACGAAGACGATGTTGCCGACGCGGCTGATAAAGACGATGAATCCGCAAAAGAGCCTACGCCTCCCCCTCAGCCCATGGTTCGTCGTAAGAGGCTAGGACGCCCACCCAAGAACCGACCCCCGGACTGGGACAACATGATTTCTGTTCCCGCTGATGAAGCCAATACGCCGCGACGTCGTGGCAGAGGTGGATGGCGAGGAAGGGGTGGTCGCAAAGGAGGCCCGGCCGCCCCAAAAGCCGAACAAGTCATTGACCAGGAGGGAACTGTCGCCGAAATCGCAAACGATGAGTGTGTATTGCCCGAAGATGCAGAGGGCGAAACAAAGGTCGACAAGCTGGGCAACCTGCAAGGTGGACGGGATTATCGTTGTCGAACATTCACGGTCACGGGTCGAGGAGACAGACTCTACATGCTTTCAACGGAACCTGCGCGATGTGTCGGTTTCAGAGACAGCTACTTATTCTTCACCAAGCACCGTAAACTCTACAAGATCATCGTGGACGATGATGAGAAACGAGACATGATTGAGCGAGAAATCATCCCTCACTCGTACAAGGGCCGCTCCATAGGAATTGTGACAGCGCGATCGGTCTTCCGTGAATTCGGTGCGCGCATCATTGTCGGTGGAAAGCGCATCATCGACGACTATAACGTTACCCAGGCTCGTGCCGATGGCGCTGTCGAGGGCCAGCTTGCGGACCCAGATGATCATTTTGTCGAGGGAGAGCCGTACAACAAGAATCAGTACGTTGCATGGCACGGAGCCAGTGCCGTGTACCACACCAACGTACCATCAGTACCGGTTCCCAATGGCAAGATCGAGTCCAAGAAACGCAAGGTGAATGTTAATGACATGAACTGGATGCTGGAGCATGCTCGCGAGGCTAGGTATGCGCCTTTCCCCTTATTCTTTTACCTTAAGAATTTCATTATGGCGGGCATATCACAATACTAACAAATCAATTTCATAGTACCTTTAATGCTGGCATCAATGCTATCAGGAAGCTCAACAATGCCGGCGTGTACGACATCCACACGAATGTGATGCAGTACCCAACAACAATGCAGCCAACGCGAGCACGCTTTGAGCAGGTCGCTCCGGAGGACGAGGAGGCCACCTCAGACAGCACCGTGTTCCCTCGAATCTCAGCCAAGATGGCACGCAACTTCTTTGTCGCCGACACCTACTTTGAATCATCATCGGCGGGTGTCATCTCGGCATCTGCAGTGGACGGCACAGTGGGTTCATCGGACTTCCTTGCTTCGTTTCAGGGATTGAGTGCTGTGTCAGATGAGATCAAAGATCTTTTGCCCCCAGAGTGTCGTGCAGCCTTTGACGGTGCCGTGGCAAAGGAGGCATCGTATCGCTCAAAATGGGGTCCCGAGACTGAAACAATGTCACGCCGTCAGCCCACTATCGACAAGGCGATTGTACCTTACAGCATGGGTTGATTGCAGCTGATGTAGGCAACCATGTACAATCAAACCTTCAAGGCGTATACAACATCAGCGATGCAGTCAGCGATGTAATACTACGGATGTCGAGCGATGCATTCTTTTCTATATTCAAGACACGGCAGGACGGGAGTTGGTGTGTCTGTCGAAGGCCAGGCACCTGGGAGGGGGCAAGGAAAGCAATCTGGGCGTTGGGTGTCATGGATAAATACTCGGGGTGGCTTTTGTTTCCAAAGATGAATTATAATGGCGTAGATTTCACCTCGAAGGTTAATGTATGATATCAGGCAGAAAATAGATACTTGATCGAGGTGAAATCGGTCAATTGAGCAGATGTGATATGACCCAATGTTGTCTGGAAGCTCTGTGTCTGTATGATGCCTTCAGCTCGATGCTTGTCCGTCGTTCCTCAGGATTTGCTTTCTCAAGGCGAAACTGTAAGGTACTGGCTGCAGCTTGCAGAGCTTGTATGGAGAGCTTACAGTACCGACCTACCATCTCCAAAGACCTTTCTCCTCCAGCCCACTGCGCTTCCTTGTCGGTATACGCTGGCTGCATTGGACTGGACTAGACTCTACTGCCGGCCTCGGCCTCATTCTGCTGCAGGTCACAGCTTCTTGGCATTCGATAGCGGGCCAAATAAGTCAGAAGCTTTTTTTTTCCCTCATCCTTCTCACCATCTTTGCCCCGTATCGAGGATTCTAGCCTCTCGATTTTTTTATCCTCTATTTTGCAGGGCTTATGATAGGCACGATCTTAAAACTTCACTAACAAACTTAGCGACCAAGTGGGTTTCATAGCCACCATGTCGTCGTTCTCCCTGCCCTTGCTTCGGTTAATTGTTCCTTTATTCAGCTTTTTTTTAAACTCGTTTGATTTTTAGGTGGCTTGGCTCGATGTTGAATAGGTAGGTAAATCCCCCCACGCGGATCCAGATGAGAGCGGATGATGTGGGCTTGCAGTAGATAGAAGCCCATGGACAACAGCAGGTGGCGAACTACAAAATCAGGCACAAATTAGAATTGAACCGGCAAGGGAAGAAAAGGTCAAGGTCTTGATCGTCATCCATTTGACTCAAATTGGAAGAAGGACATAAGCTTGTGACGCAGGTTCTACCTTTTGCTGAGCCGTTATTATTAATGACAAAATATGTATGTTATGTCAGTTCAGAATCCCTGATATCGTACTGTAACATCCAAATTGCAATTAAGCTGCCTATGACGACAGCCGAGAGTGATATCGATTGTAGCTGTAGCACTTGTATATCCTGTGCCTTTGTCTGTTTGTGCTGTACCGTACCCTATACTTCATCAGGTACCACTGGCTATAACACCACTCGTGCAGTAGGCAGATATCGATTGTCTGTCTAGCCTGTGAGTATATGCGGACTTAGGTAGATGGACCTAGACAATTCCTGACCATAGCAGTTAACAGTCAGAACTTGATAATGAACACTAGGCACCCTGTACATACTGTACAGTGTAGTACAACGTTTCTGCCAGGCGACAGGTCGTGACATTCATAGTCGCCTCCTTCATTATCATGGGGGTGATGATCATGACAGGTTCCATCTCCGGGGAACGGGACCGGCCCATGTCCGCTGAACGTGATGGTGTCCAGCCCATAAGTGTACACATGTATGCACTGTAGCAAGTAAAGTACCAGGCTCACATTGTCCATGGATAGAATGACTGATGAAACCTCACAAAGGTGACCAGGCGTTGGTTTACTTGCCCGTCACGGCGTCAAGTAACGTGTTCGATAGGGTAGTGCCAGTCGAAAAGGTGACAAGACATGCATGGACATACAACCTCCCCAGATTGTCCGCAACTACAGGAGTCAGGGAGGTTGTAGGCACAGTACGCACGCAAAAATCGATTTCAAAAGGCACCTGATCACCGATACATGTCTCATCGATATGCAACTCACACCGCTCCGTTCAGAGTAAAGTCACAGATGGGATTGATTGTTGAACAAGAGCCTCGTTGATGCGGCTCATATTCACAGACAAACTGAGGCCAGCTGACATACCAGCCAACCCGCCCTACATACCGAGTAAGCATATGAAATCAACAACAAAGCAGTCCAGGAGTTGATAGTCATGCAAGACTAGGCACTAGGCACCCACATAGTCGACAACGGACGCCAAACTCGGGATGCACGAGGGTCCATATAAGAGATTTGTCCCTCTGTGGGCATGGTAATTACATTAACTCGCGCTGCACGCTGCACGACACCGGCCAGTGCTCGAAGGCCAAAGCGCTTAATGAGGGGTTGGCTGGCTTTCAAACTCCATCGTGGTCCATCCGAAGTGCCATATTTCTGTCATTGAGTCGTGTATGTGGCAGATAAGCACAGTAACTGTCACGCGAGTGAGAAAGGCGTTTGTTGCGGTCAAAACTCGTACAAACATAGGTAGTTACCTATGTCAGGGCGCCAAAACGGTGATCCGAATGGCCAACCAGCCCACTGGTCCATGCCCTAAGCGGCACGAAGGCTAGTAGAATCGCATGTTGAAGCGAATCATAACCTTGGTATTCGATATTGTTTGTTAAGTAGGCAACGTTGAGCTTCCGCCTTGAGCTGTGGTATAACTATGTCTGAATGTCTTTACAAACGAAGACATGATCTCATAGATGGAATGTCTGTATGATACCCAACATTGTCCATCTTGTGCGGAAGAATTTCATCTCTTGGCCAAATTCATGGATCTTCAAGGACCCTGAGAAATCTAGAATGCTCAAACCATTGAATGTGTCATACCCCATTAGTACTAGGGCACCAGTTTCTCTCTCAGTAAGCTTACAGGGACTGTACTCCACCACGATTAGCTCCTGGCCTCAGGTGGGGACTGACGTTAATGAATGCGGCTACAATGGTCCTTGCTCACCATGTTCAAGCCCCAGTCCCAAGCGCAACGAACCCTGGGCTGGCAGTCAAATTCGATACTGGAATTCACAGCTATGTGGTGAGTATCGGGAATTGCTGCAACGATGTTGGCCCAGCAGACCAACAGATGATTCGGTTATTGCACTCAAGATTCGAGTTATTATACCGTGCAGTCCGCCTCTCATTTCTGACAATGGGATTGACAGAAGAACAATCAGACACAAGCGTGGATGAGAGCCGCCATTTCAATGGCCAGATTCTGTGACCAGGTAATGGCAACTGCAACACAGCAACAACTGACACTTGATTGTTGGGCAAGACCCTGGACCCGTTGCATCTTGTTCCGAGCTCGTCGATGTAGGACCACTGGGCAAGGACTTGCCCGTATTCAGATAGCCCCTTTGTCCCGATTAATAGGAATCCTCATAACGGACAGCGTTTAGGCAAGAGACTGCTACGAGGATTGAGAGGCTTTTCCTGGCCATATCAGACGGGGATAATTCCAAGTAAATGAAGTGATCACTTCGGAGCTACCAAAGCCGTGCGCGTTAAACGAGAGAGAGAGATCCTTTGAGTATGGGGATGGGATGTGGCTCAATCAGGCCAAGCCCCTTTGATTTCTCGACTGATACACAGTAATTATTCAGGATGATGATTTGCCTAACCACATGAAACCAGCAATGCAGAAATTGCATTTTGAAAACCCTCTAGGAACAGACGGTTCATGTTGACCATGTTTCGTCTCATTAACAGAGCCAAGCCATGGCGCTCGCTCACATGGCAACCTGGCCAGGACTGTTCAAAATGACTGACCACCTAATTTCCTGGGGGAACGGCGCTACGTATTGGCTCGACTGCATTGCAGCGATTCCTGCCCTGGTCAGTGGATCCAAATCTCCTAGAACAGGGCTTGGGGTGCTCAGCTCGTCGCATTGGTCGAAGACAACAGCGGTGAGCATCTTGAGTGAGGAGAGCCTGTTACGTACGTCTCTACCATCGCGAATCCACCCCAGTGCAGCTGTCGAACAACTCGACGAGGTGCTGGATGGCATGGTAGGAAGGGGTCTTTGATACAGATTGGCTCAGACGCCCGCACCACCACCAATTAACACAGCATCGATGGTGGACCTGAGGCATTTCCCTCCGCATTCCTGGGTCATGAAGCTCATTCGGCCCAAAAAAATTGATGCTAGCATTCTTGATGCAGGTTCTGGTGTTTTATCGGAGAGACATGACAAGCGGCTGGTAAGTTGTAGGTTGGATATGACTGGATATCAGAGGGGAGGATGGAGTGCCACTGTCTCTGCAGTCTTTGGTCAAACGCTTGCCTGTCTTTCAGGACGCATCTGTTGAGTTTGACAATTGTTCTGAGCTGGCATGATATCCAGGCGTGGCTGTATGTAGGATTGTAGGGCATCTCGAATATTGAACATTACTGTAGTGGGCTAGTTAGTGGCAGATCAGGAAACATCAAATTTGACTTAATTCCTTGAGCACGACCGATTCTGCAAAGCCGAACCCGTTCCACAAGGGCATACAATAGACTTTCAAGAACAGCAAACTACTATGCTCAAAACCGATGGACAACGAATGGAACGAAGAACCCTGGATCCACATCGAAGGCGTGGCAGTCTAGTTCTCGACTTGACTGGTGACAACTAGTGTCTTGCAGAGTCTCGAGAACGGTGAGTTCTTCTGATCGTCGACAGAAAGAATCCCTGCAAGACGCGGTATTTTCGTACCTGGGGCCAAATTTCCTTCTGCCTGCAGGTTGAAGCCAAGGTAAGTTTTCTGGAAGCACGCCTCAACAGGCAGAGTGGGCCACCATTAACTTGCTGCATCATTTGGGCTGTAAGACGTGAACTGACCAACCAGATATCGAGTGAAGACAGCCTGAAGGATCATAACCAGAACTGGCCGAGGCACCGAGACAAGATGCTTCATGCTTCTGAGGATTGATTATGTATTGTTGTCATTACTGCTGTTGTTTATTATTGTTATTGATGCTGCTGACGTTGCTTGAGATTCATCCGCTCATCTCATTTCTTTGCTTTGATTTGATTAATCAAACAAAGCCCAAGCAGTCCTGGCGTCTTGAACCGAGCTACGTGTATAATGCGGATATTGCTTTCCTATTGCGTGTACAGTACAGCACGAAGTATTGTCTGTACTTATGTATGTATGTATCGTCTGAGTACGAGGAGAGTAAGAGAACGCTAAAAGTGGTTCTGATCGGCATTGGAGGAAGAGAAAAAGATCAAGATGGGTGATGACGATGGTCACTTTTTTCCCGCAGCTAAGAAAAAAAAGAGAAAAAAAAAAGGCCTAATCAAAATACATCATGTCAAAAATGATGGAGCTGGACGAATGAGGGAAAGACTTATGCAAGCGAGCAGTCAGTGGCCACGCAGAAATTTCCATCCCATCTGGCTCTTCCTTTCTGAAGCGCTCTATCCCCTGCTCCGACGGACGGTTTAAGCCACGAGCATGAGCAGGAACAAAACTGAGCATGAAAAAGGGCAAGGCTGGCAGCGGCTTCCATGCTAGTGACGTCTCGTCTCCCGACACTGACACTCCAACCACCCCAAGCGTGGCAACTGCCAGCCAGTCAGTCAGTCAGTCATTCATGGCTTTTTAAGTTGCTGGTAAAAATTGCGGCAACGGCAATTGGCTGAATCGAGATAATTGTTAGTTACAGCCAAATTGGATTGTCATCTTGAAAGACCAAGCCAAATGTAATACATATTAATAGAATCATGAGGTTAGGAAGAGCCCCTGAAACTAAGTACTAGGTAAACCGTAAGGTAAGGTAGGCAAATTTTTTTTTTTGAGAGAGAATAGCATGTTCTAAATCAATATCTCAGCTGCTATTGTTGGATACTAGAGGATTTCCATGTCTGACTGTGACTGAATACCTATCATGTCTAGCCTGTCTGTGTTGATTGATGTCTCGTCAAGCCGTCGCAGTAATAGTGGAGGACTTCGCCTCTCTCCGAGAATTGGCCCCCGATGGCGAGGATCAGGTGAGGATCAGGAGGGCTTACTTTTACAGTATGAGTCGCCATGCCAGAAATAGCGTCCACTGCCGCCTCGGAGTCTACGCCAGGCCGGCCATCACCCACCAGGGATGGATGGAGACGGAAAGCTAAGGCAGTGTTGTGCGAGTGAGTCCCCATGACTTTGCAGCACAGCACCGTACATCCATGGCCTGCCCAGTCTGTCTGAGGCATCTTGATACGGATAGAATGGGAGAAATTACTGGTTTGCATGAAGTACTCTCGTCATAATAGCGAGCATCCCATCCCCATCAGGACATCCAGATCCTAAAGTCCGCCTTCTCGTTCTCTTCATCGAGCCGCGTGAATGATGAATGGTACCCTGTATCAGCCACTGAGCCAACATTGGCTGGCAAGGCTCTGTGGATCTTTGGTCTGAAGCGGCGCTAGGGCGACGAAATCCAAGGAAGCGTGGAACCACTGAGACTGATGCTATGTACGGAGTAGGTCTTGGGTACTGTTGTCTTTCGAAGATGAATGAATGAACCCTTTCTTTTTGCACCGAAGACTCCGAGGGGCTGGCTCAGTAGGGAACGAAATGGCTTCATCTGCCTGCTCTCAGACCGCGTGCTTTACTTCGGAAGTCATGGAAAGCTGACACATATGACTCCTAAGCAGCTGTTGATGACTGATTAAGCGATTTACTGACTGAATCACTCATTCACTGCCTTGAAGGCGGGTAAGACGCCGCCAGGTAAGAGGCAAGGTACACATAAAGAGGTACTCCAAACGCGGCTAGGTAAAGCAGGTTGACGCACGACCACGGTGGAAGTGGTGGTGACGACCTAGGGCTTCATGACAGCAGATTGCTCTGCTTGGCCAGTTTGTTGAATCAAGTTCCACTCATGGTTCTGCTAGGTTTCTCACGCATCCTGTCCTTGTCCATGTCCCGTTCAAAGGAGGGCGCCACTTTTTGGCTCCTCTGACTGGCCCCCCCTTTGAAGTTCCAACCGTCATTCGCTAATTCTGTCAGCCCAGCCAAACGCCAGAGGTACTGTTTGGCTGGCAAGACCCGCTTAGAGATACATGGTCCATCGGCGGTCCACCTTTGAAGCGAACCCACCCGTCCTGGCTAGGGTCCTTCGGACCTCCACATGGATTAGCCGTTCAGGATTCGGTGCTCATCGTCTCGACAAATGCTCACTCGTCGTTGACTCGCTGCTTGCCTCTGCTGCTCCACGCCCGCCGCCGTCACTTGTGCTCCGTGCGTAGGTTGTGAGGTGCATCGCCTGGAGCTTGCAGGCTTAGGCTTGCTGGGGGTGCAGGCACTAGAAAATGAGGGCCACCCATTTTCTCATTTCGAATCCACCCAGTTCACTCCCTGGCCTGACTCTTCCACTCAAGGAGAAAACTGGCTGGGGACCTGGCAACTGTCGGGCACTACTACGCTACGCTGGTTGTACGGCTTGCGCTTGTCTTGGCTACGTACCGAGACCGTTACTGCTACGACAATTTCTGTTGTTTGGCTTGGAGAAAGCGGCGTACTCGTACTCTGACACTTGTACTGATGCTTGTCATTCTGGTACAAGTCACCAAGTTACTCACTCACTCACTCAGGCTCACCTGGGGCTCACTGCAACGCAACGCAACGCAACGGGATAGTGGAGGAACGAACGAACACCCAACCTAACCTGAAGCCCACCTTAACCTCTCTTTTACTCACTCTCCTCCCATCTCTTTGATCCGCCACGCCCACCTCCACACTAACCGCATGCTTTAGTATTCACTGCCTGTAACAGTACCTAGAGTGCAGTTGGTACCGATTGCCTGTACTGCACGCACGCACTGAACTGGGCCCTGCCGCAGTGCATCATCCCCCATCCCATCCCCATCTCCCCATCTTGCCATCCATCCTTCTCCTGTCCCTGCTCGGGTTCTTCTCTTCTTTCATCCTCCACCTCCCTCATCATCCTTTTTTCCTTTTTCCTTCCCTCACCCTCATCCCTCTTCCTCATCCTCTCTCTCCACGATAGAAACCGAATCCTCCGAATTCCTTGACAATCATCAGTCAGTAGGCCTTCATTTGGTTTGCCGACGTTAGGGTTCTGGTCTTTTTCTCGCGCGAGTCTCTGCCGGTCCGTGTCTTTTCAGCTCGCTGCCGTTGTAGACTAAGCTGCATATCTGCGAAACGTTCTGAACCTCAACCTCGAGTCTTATTCTCATCAGCAACTTTCAGATCTGCAGTCCTAGGACTTCTTTCTCCTCTACCGTTACGTTTCCTTGCTTGCTCTCACACGATTGTCTTCTCTCATTCGGTGAGTACTATTCTTTTTGCACTCGCGTCTGTTTATAGACGACTGGTCCTATACTTCCGAGCAAACAAGAAACAACATCTGAGTTTATGCCCGCGTTGGTTTTTCCTCTTTTCATTCGCCGCCGCGCCTCTCAATTTTCTTTTGTTATGGTCGACAGCGGTAATTTGCAGCCACCAAGTGTCTTTACTGCGTTTATTCGACCCCGACACTTTTGAAAGACAACCAGACCAGCCTTTATTCGACATACCACCGACGTACCCAAAAACGATAACTGACTGTTCGATGTGTAGACTGCTTGGATCGTTGAGACTATCAAGGTTTCTTATATACCATCGACATTGATTTTATTTGCGTTTACGATAAAAGTACTTCCATTTTGGTCCCATCCGGTTGACCATCCTCAATCGACACGAATCATAACGATTCGTCGCTATATACGTTTCAACCGTGCTTATCGCCTCGACACGCGAAAGAACGCATATTAGTAAATGGCCCGAGTCGCCTACTGATTTCCCATCGATTTATTGTCGACCCAGCCTCACGTTCACACTCGAATTCACGCTTACGTTCACGGGACCGTCTTGACTGTGGTATAAATCCACAGTTTCGCTTTACGGCCCTACAACTCGCTTCATCTTCCGACAAAGGTCGCGTTTCGATCTTCGTCGGATCCAACTAGTCCTTTCATCATGCCCGGAGGCGTGTGTGCCGTCCTCGATTATGAGGTCGACATGATGTCCGAGTACGTTGCCGAAATGGCCACTCGCGTTGTCACACCTGAGGCTGCGGTGACTTCGCCCTTCCGCAAGTTCGTGTCTCAGATCCTCACTTCGACACGACTGCCCAGCACTACCATTCTTCTTGGAATGAACTACCTCGCCAAGAGAATCAACACCTTGAAGGGACAGGGCCCTTACAAGGCCTCTGAAGGTCAGGTCTGGCGCTATCTGACTGTTTCTCTACTTTTGGGAAGCAAGTTTCTCGACGATAACACCTTCCAGAACCGTTCTTGGTCCGAGGTGAGCGGTATTGCTGTGTCAGAGCTCAACTCACTCGAGTTTGAATGGGTCGAGTCCATGGGCTGGCGCCTCTATGTCAACCTTGACATGAGCAAGGACTACCAGGCTTGGCTCGAGAACTGGCGCGACTGGCAGGAGATGAAGAAGCGACAGGTCGCTCAGGCCAGCCGCGAGAGGCTCGCATCCATCGTGCCCGCCATCGACACCGAGATCGCCAGATACTCTGGCCATCGCCAGTCTCCTCACTCGCGCTATCTCCAGGAACAGGTTGCCGAGTACGAGCGTTACCAGGCAATGAAGGCTCAGCAGAGCTACCAACCACGGGAATCTGGCTGGGGCCAAGCCTCTTGGGGTGCTCCTCTCACACCTCCCGATTCTGGGTACGGCACTCCAGACTACGCTATGTCTGCCACATCGAGCAACGAGCGCTACAACGAGTGGTTTTCTCAGGCTGCTACTCAGTATGCCACCCGATACCCCCAGCCTCCTGCCCACACCACCTTCTATCCCAACTCGCGTCACAACTCATACGGTGGACATTATTCCTACTCTCACAGCTTGTGGGAACACCACGGTCTTGCTGAGTGCAGTTGTGCAGAGTGCGTGAATCCCATGAAGCAGCAGGTTCCTTATTTCATGCCCCACGGCTACAGCCAGCCCGTCATGGGTTGAATGTTTTCACAAAAATTTCACAATAATGGCTCTCCTAAGGAGGGCGGTTCGGTCTTGGAAAGAAGAAAAAAGTTTTACAGGGTTCTCATTTTTTTTACGGCCACGATTTCCTTTTTATCACACGCATCCCGAGAACGATAAATTCGCATTCAGATACCCCAGGCACGACAAAATTGTTCATAACATGACCTTTCGGCGGATCATTCTCAGGGTTTTACTCTACAGTCACGACTGGATAACACGACTTGGTTGGCCTATTGATGTTCGCAACGAGTCAGACAGGCACATCCACTTCCAAGTCATGTCCAGATAACGCGGCATTTTCCTTGTTTTTCTATTGGTTATACGTTCTGTAATGGTCATCATCGGCGTTTGGTTTCTCATTCTACACTACACGGTTCCGGTTCGATAGACTTGCCGTTTCTTCGGTTTCCAAAGGCTTTTGCGCGCAACAGTTCCATTCGTTTCGTCTTGTTCGCACCCAGCAACTTGTCAACGGGAGCACATCACGGCTCGGTTGGGCCCGGATGTTGACTGGACACACGATCAAACAATCAAGCGCAGTACATCCTCATATAGATGGCGATCCAGCGAGACATAGTCGCTGCCACTCGCTCGACACATGATTCTGTGGTAAACACAGGATTGTTCACATCTGGTCACAATTTGTCTTGGCCATCTTCTTCCTCTTGATCTTTTGTTGTGGCACAGGTCGACAACACAATTGATTCGACGCAAGTACGATAAGTCGGGATGCTTCCTGAGCCATACCACATCAATCTTGAGGGCGGTACATATTTCACCTTTTCTTTTTATTTGCTTTGTTATTGTTCGTGGCAGTTATGGATTTGACCACAGGAATCGGGTTCACATGACGGGGTTATGCATTGCTTTCAGCGGGTAAAACAAAGGATTTGGATTTGATCGGTTGATCATAGGGTTTGATATCATACTACTGTTTGTACTTCCTCGCGCTTCGTTACTGCCTCAAATCTAGTTTAGAGGTGATGACAGTTTCGATGTGGCCAAGGAAATGGAGTGTTATACTCTTGACTCTTGTCTTTCACAGGTTTTTGGTGTCGGACATTGCGGTTGGATGTCACCAATGGGGTGTTGGGGCACCTGCTTTTCATCACGTCGGCTTAATGGAACCATTATACCGCCGAATTTGTTTTTTTGCTATCATCCTTTTTCACGACTTGGTACGATTCTCACGGAATATTTGAACAACACTCAAGAGCACGAACCGATGCAGCCTGCAAACATCAGCTGCTTTGAACCTTGGCGTTGCGATTCAACAACCCGAATGTATTTTTCAGCCTATGAGAGCTGTTGATAGGTAGCTATATTTCTTTTTGTGTACGATGTGCGCAAATAAAAGGTGTTGAAAGCAATCTTTCTCGCTTATGACTTGAATGACCCTCGGTCCATTTCAATTCAAGAACAGTGGTTCGTTGCAAAACTGAAGACCTGAGTTGCATCTTGAAATAATATATCAAGATGGTAGGTTCAATTGAGAGGCGAGGTGAGATTGTATTTAGCATCTTGCTCTGCCAGAGATGCACGCAAGGAATACCTTGCCTGTATAAATATACTTGCTAAAATTAGAATATAAAACATCTGAAATAGAAATTAAAATTGTGTTATATCATTTCAGGTGTGTCAATCTCTTGGTGATGATTTGGAAATGTGATGATTCAGCTCATTTGGTGGTCGTTGGCCGGCAGAATATCGGATCACCAGAGAGTGACTATCAAAGTGATGCTCAACCTTCATATTCTAAGTTCTCCTCAGACACGATTTGATAGTCTTCATAAAATTTCCTTCATTACTTTCACTTAAGCGTGTATCAAGAGGTTTCCTTACAACTCAAATCAAATCATGTCCGACCGCTTCGTGTCGGCTGGCAAGATCGGTTCATCTGGCGAGATCTCGAAAGATTCCAATGGTACAGAGACAACTGCTGGTCAACCTTTGAACGCTTCTGCAAAATCGAAAGAATGGGAAGCTGTCCAGCAGCAGTTGGAGAGTGAGAGAAAGAGGCGCGAGGAACAGCGCATCAAGGCAGCTACAGGCGAAGGCGAAAAGAGCTTATACGACGTTCTCCAGGCAAACAAAGGTAAGAAAATATTTCTCTCATAACGTGATACCTACAGTGCTGATATGGAAACAACAGCCGCGAAGCAAGCCGAGTTTGAAGAGCAGACCAAGTTACGCAATCAGTTCCGCGCGCTAGATGACGATGAGATAGAATTCCTGGATGAGATACGCGCTAACAAGCGTGCCGAGGAGGAGCGCGTTAAACGAGAGACAGAAGAAGGTCTCAAAGCATTTCGAGAGCGGCAGAAGGGGGATGTTAGCCAAGATGAACCCGCTGATCCTCAACAAGAAGACGAATCGTGGGAGATTGGCCGCAAGAGGAAACGTAACAAGGAGAAAGATGTTAAGGGTCTGAGACGGAAGGTTACTGCCGAGGAAACTGGCAAACTGGATACAAAAGCATCCAAAGATAAAACTCGCACTGAAGAGAAGGGAAAGCCAAGAGAAAAAGCTCAAACAGTTGCTAAGCCGCCCGAGAAGAAGGGGTTGGCATTGGTGAGTTATGGGAGCGACTCAGATGAAGACGCATGAAGGAAAGATATCAAGAGAAGCCAGTAACGTCGAGGCTATGTAATGAAGGGGAGTAAATGTCTTGGGATCATAGAGCACAGTAGACCATACCATGCTGCAAATTTCGTCCCTCGTTCTATCATAAATGCTACATGGGCACCAGCCCTCCACCTGATATAATATACAAAAAGTTGGACCCTAGATCATGAGATGCTCTCCCTAACTAGCAGGAATTAATAGTACAAGAAACTACACAGCGGTGCCACCTCACACCGCACACCCTTTTCTGACACAAAAAGCTCATTCTACTCGTCGCCATCCACATTACCGACATTGGGTCGCATGGGCTTGGCTGTCACTGACTCGACAGTGTAGTTCCACAAGCTGCGGAAGCTTCCCTTGATCCATCCCTCAACCTCAGCCTCAGACACCTTGACTTGAGCGGCGCGGGTCTCATCTTCAGGGGCAATCTCAAAGCGTCGCATGCGTTGGGCCAACCGTGGGTCGATAACGATAGGGGCAGGCCAAATCTTCTCCTTGACGGGCTCAGCAGGTGCAGTAGCGGAGTTGTCATCATCTTGCTTAACAGGTTCTTCGGGCTTCCAGACCGACTTGACCCAGTCGTTCTCCTCATGCTTCAGAACCAGCTGCTGCTCATACTGGCCGTCGGCTTCGCGCCAGTCGCGGGATGAGGCAGCGAAACAGACAGCGGCGACTTCGCGACCGATCTCATCGGCAAGCTTACGGCGGTTGAAGAAGCGGTTCAGACGGACGAAGGTATGGCGGAAGCCGAGACGGTGGGGAAGAGGGATGGGATTGGCGGGAGAGAATTCGGCGGGGATTTGTGGAGGGAGGCTGGCGAGGGAGTAATCGGCGGTGGTGTTGTAGGGAATCGGTTGAGGTGGTCGTTCTGGCTTCTTCTCCTCCTCTTTCTTCTCGTCCTTCGGCTCACCCTTCTTTTCTTCAGAGTCCCCACCCTCAACTTTAGGAGTCTCAGGAACCTCGGTAGGAGCAGGCTTCAAGACTTCTGGCTTTATAGGAGGGTCAAGAGGACCAAGCCAGCCCTCATGTAAACCTCTCATATATTCCTTCCATGTATGCAAGCCGAAAATAATATCGCCCTTGACACCCTCGTAGTCTGGTACTTTGTTCTTTTTCCTTAGCGACTCAGTTATAGCCTCATCTGTTTGTAGATCCTCCTCATCTGGTCGCTCATACTTTCTCCTCTCTCGACGAATCTTCTCTGCCACGGCAGCTCTCACGTCACCTTGTTGTCTTCCCTGAACGAACTCCCAGTCAAGGCCAGATGCGGCGAGAATGGGCTTTGCATACTCGATAAAGTGATCCTGCGCAACCCGCAGACCATCTCCGGGGGGCGCCTCGAGGTAAACAGTTAGCTTTCGAGGAAGCTGGCTTGCTGAGGGGATTATGTCCTTTGCGAGAGGGGCGACGACATGCTTCCATTTTGCGGTAGCCCTCTTTTTCTCGCGCTTGTCGTAGATAATAGCAGCAGATATAGTGCCAGTAATAGCCCAGAAGATAAGCCAATTGCGTGAGGGAAGCTTTCGAGGAAGATTTGGCAAGCCCATCATTCGCAGAGCTGGGTTCTGTTTCGGCTTTGGACTAGGTGCCTTGTAGGTTGCGTTGGTACCAGCAGCGGGCTGCTGCGGTGAAGCATTGGAGTCGGCCATTGCGTATGCCTTGCGCCGACTACGAGAGTCACAAGCCCGATATGTCAATCGCCAAGTTATTCGAGTCCTATCAACCGCAGGATATCGAGGGGCTTGATATAGGCCTTGTCGTGATATCGGAGCTCTGGAGGGAAAAAAATCACGATAAGCGATAATACGGTCCGATAAGGCCCGGGCGTCGGGATGGAAATACCTTAGCTCCGGTTACTGTCAGTTGTATGAGTTGAAAGCAAGAAGCAATTCAAAAAGTAATAAACTGTTTTGTTTACATTGCGGCTTGTGAGAATATTAATGTTTATCTTGTCAGCTCAGGCTGTCCTCAGTATTATGGTTAACTACCTGTACTTAGTATGTACCAACTCATCCTTCTATTTGTATTTCTAGAAGAGGTACCTTGGTAGGTTAGCAGTTGAGACCTTTTCTTCCTTGGATATGACTAGACTTAAAACATCTGAAAAATTCTTGTTATACGACCTCTGCTCTATATCACAGCTACTTCTTCTCAGTGGTCTCCTGGAAGAAGAGTAAACTGGCTGAGAAATTGCAATTGACTCTAGAATCTCACTCAAGCAAGGATCAGTGAATTGCCATGTGGGAAACACAAGCGACCGTTGTAATTAAAGCCGACGGGGGATATCGTGGGCATGTTATATCTTGTAATGCTACTAAAGGGTTCCATGCTAATATGACAGGAGATCTACGCGAAATAGTTGGTGGATAATGGGAATGTCGTACAGACCCTCTGATAATAACCATATGGGAAACACATAAGGTACTTAAGAGGCTGAGAAGTCCCTGGCACATACAGGTGACAGGTTCACCTGAGGCTCAGGAATACTACCACAAACAGCAACATCTGGGGAAACACAACAACAGGGGTTCAGCCCCTGAGGGGTCTCTCAGCAAGGATAGCCTGGAATGAAATTTGCAGTCCAATAATGAGAAAGAATGAATATATGTACATACACGGAGTAGTATGGAGTAGATGATGGTCAGTCCGTGATTAATTCACCACAAGCACCGCTTGTTGGTGTCGAATTAGTTAGTGTGAGATGAGTTGCTGGTACCCAGTCTCCTATAATCTATGATCTACTCCGTTTGGCGGCAAAGGACTGATGCCTCAACTTCTTTCTAGGTGCATTACTACCTAGGCTTTTGTCATACCTAACTTTATTATCCACAACGACAAGTGCCTTCAATTATCGAATCCGCTTCACATGGGAGACCAGATAAATTGATGATACAAGTCAAGATCCATCCTCAGTTAGCCCGTTGACTTCCTACAGCAGCCACAGCACTCATCTCAGAATCATGTCAACTAAAGACCACTAATTATGAGCTAAATTGTCTCGGCCCGCTGCCCTTCAGTACTAACTTGGGTAGCTAGACCCCTCAAGCGTTGACCCTTCGGATCTCTTCCCCAAAACAATGGATGGATCCAATCCAATCCAATTCCCCTTCCATTACGGCCCGTCGTGTGCCAACCGCTAACCGCCAACTTTGACCGTTGCTTGGACTTTGACTGAACCTAGCCAAAACGAAGGAGAAACGAACAATCCCTGCACGTTTCGACTCATCTCATTAAGCAAGTAACAGCTGCCGCGACAGTGGCAGCAGTGGCAGCAGTGGCAGCAGTGGCAGCAGTGGCAGCAGTGGCAGCATCTGTTATATGCGATGGCTTGTAGTGGAGGTTAACCTTGGCCCTTCCAAGTACAGAGGACCTCTGTTGTTTTTGCTTTGGAAACTTCTCTCTCTCTCTTTTCAATCTGAGACTTCCATTATCCGTGCACAAGTCCATTGGGTGCTCCGCCAGAGGTGGCTCTGGTACTACTATACTTGTAGTGTACTCACGGGTTGAAGAGTCGACAGGTACTTACTCGCCCACCTTCGTTCTGCGGTAAGGTAAGGTAGCTCTAGTCCCGCGCCGCCCCTCGCTCTCCCCTCCACAGACACTGGAGCCCCTGGACTTGTCCCTCCCCTGAAACTTGTCCGCCATCTCGACTCCCACCTCAGTCTTGATTCCTTTCCATCACCTCTTCAAGAGTTGCTTACCAACTTGTCGATACGGTATAGGGCGAAACGAGGCGATCGAGACGCCGCAATCAGACAAGATGGATCCTAACAACAATAACAATCGCCTCTACCTCAACTTTGGCAATGGCAACGACCGTTTGACCGCCTCGGACAGGGCCGCCTATCCCACTACGCCTTCGACCTTCCCGCAGCCAGTTTTCCCTTCAACTTCTGGTCAACAGCCTGGCGGTGTGCAGCCTCAAGCTCAACAGCAGCAGTATGCTGGCGGTTATGCGCCCCAGGGCTACTTTGCCCAGAATCAATATGCCCAATATGGCGGCCAGCAACCGCAGCATCCTGAGCATAGTCATTCTACTGGCTACCAACCACGGTCTAATACCCCTGGCACCAACGATCCCAACACTGGTCTTGCCCATCAGTTCTCTCACCAGAACCTCGGAGGTGCTGCTCGAGCGCAAGGCTATGCTCGGGGACCCTCGCCAGGCCAGCGCCCTCGAACCGCTGGCAGCGCAGGACAGCAGCCTGGCTACAACAGCTACATGAATGCCCCTCCTATGCCTACCCAAGGCTCTGCCCCCGCCGAAGAATTCCAACGTGCACCCGAGCGAAACCCTGACCGATATGGTACCAATGCCAACAGCAACCAAAAGAAGTGTTCGCAGCTCGCCGCCGACTTTTTTAAGGATAGTGTCAAGCGTGCACGCGAGCGCAACCAAAGGTATGGAACATGTGCCCAAATCTTGCGGTTGCCTTGAGAACTGCGTAGCTAACTCATACCCACTTACAGACAAAGTGAACTGGAGCAGAAGCTCCAAGACCCGTCCCAAGGCGCTGCTAGACGTGAGCAGCTCTGGTCCACCGCCGGTAGAAAGGAAGGCCAGTATCTGCGCTTCCTCCGTACCAAAGACAAGCCTGAGAACTACAATACTGTCAAGATCATCGGAAAGGGTGCCTTCGGAGAGGTTAAGCTTGTGCAGAAGAAGGGAGATGGCAAGGTCTATGCTATGAAGTCTCTGATAAAGACAGAAATGTTCAAGAAGGACCAGCTTGCACACGTTCGGTCAGAAAGAGATATTCTCGCAGAGTCCGACAGTCCCTGGGTGGTGAAGCTTTACACCACCTTCCAGGACTCATACTTCCTCTACATGCTGATGGAGTTCTTGCCTGGTGGAGATTTAATGACCATGCTCATCAAGTATGAGATCTTTTCGGAAGATATCACCCGCTTTTACATTGCAGAGATCGTTCTTGCTATCGAGGCCGTACACAAACTGGGCTTTATTCATCGGTATGTATCGTGTCGTCTATCCTTGGTCTCCCCTGAAACCTGTCTAACTTTAAAACAGTGACATCAAGCCCGACAACATTCTTCTTGATCGTGGCGGTCACGTCAAACTTACCGATTTCGGTTTGTCGACGGGTTTCCACAGACTTCACGACAACAACTATTATCAGCAGCTGTTGCAGGGCCGGTCTAACAGGCCACGCGACCGTACCTCGGTTGCCCTTGATCAAATCAACCTGACTGTCAGCAACCGATCTCAGATTAATGATTGGAGACGATCCCGAAGACTGATGGCGTATTCCACTGTCGGAACTCCCGACTACATTGCCCCTGAGATCTTCACCGGCCATGGTTACACCTTTGACTGCGATTGGTGGTCTCTCGGCACGATCATGTTCGAGTGTCTGGTCGGCTGGCCCCCGTTCTGCGCTGAAGATAGCCATGACACCTACCGCAAGATCGTCAACTGGAGACAGACTCTGTACTTCCCCGATGATATCACGCTGGGCACCGATGCGGAGCACCTGATCCGAAGGTAAGGCATTCCTCTAAGGACATACGTAAAGGGCACATCACTGACAGAAATAGCATGGTCTGTAACACAGAGAATCGTCTCGGCCGTGGTGGCGCCCATGAAATCAAGGGTCATGCCTTCTTCCGCGGTGTCGAGTTTGATAGCCTGCGCCGCATTCGCGCGCCTTTTGAGCCTCGCTTGACCTCCAACATCGACACTACCTACTTCCCTACTGATGAGATTGACCAGACTGACAATGCCACTGTCCTCAAGGCACAGGCTATCCAGCAAGGCCACAAGGTTGAGGAGTCTCCCGAGATGAGCTTGCCATTCATCGGCTACACATTCAAGCGATTTGATAATAACTTCCGATAAATGGATGCCGATTCTTTGGCTTGCAGCATGAGGTTATCCACGAAGCGAGCCCAGTTCTGTGAACGGGCTTTTTCTCGCTTCCAATTGGAAGGGGTGGTAACCGATACGAGTACAATGAGCCGCCTGCCAAGCAGTTATTTATGGCACTATAAACAAAGCAACCACTGTACGCCCTTTAGGCCTGCTCTTTGTCGCCGAGTCTTGGGCTGCTTCAACACAATTCTTTTTTTGATGATTATTCTATGTATGACAGCAGGACTGGTTCAGGCGCGGGCATACGAGCTGGTGGTGAGGATGTTTGCTGTCTGCTGTCTGCAATTCGCATTATATGGGGCATGTAACAAAATGAGGTTTCCAGACATTGCTGTACAAGTCAATAATAATAAAACTAAAGCAAATCCGCTGTTGTATGTTGTGAAACGTTTAACGATAGTGACAGAACTGTGTTTGGTATGATGATATATCATTGGAACCCAGCCCATCATTCTTTGTAATCTCAAGTCTCTATGAGCAGGTATATGACCTGAGGCAGACTATTAATTCTAGAAGTACATGATGAATGAACCTTGGTTGCCTGGATAGCTTGATATTCCACAAAACAAAAAAAAGAAAAGAAAAGAAAAGAAAAGATCACTGAGCTGTCCGCGTGATGAATCCCGCATTATTAAATAATAAACCGTAACACCGTCCCATGAACCGAATATCCTTTTCTTTACTCCCAATACACAGATGACCGTGAGCTTGGCCATTCGAGGGTATATAAATACATATCGTTACCTCCTTGCTGTCAAGCCAGGGGCTGCATTGAAACGCTCCTCACGCTCAGTCATAAACATAACCTGGATCCAATATTCCTTGGCATCTGGATCCCAGAATGCAAACTGCTTATCCTCGCGCTTGTCGAGCTCGCGGGCGGGGATCTTGAAGCCAACCGTCTCGTAGGGTTCAGCGGCGACGAGCAGGTACTGGAAGTTTTTATCAGGCTCCTCCACGCGCTGGGTGAAGGCGTTCATGACTTGCCACTTGGGCGATGTTTCGGGTGTTGCGTCGGGGTATTGAAGCTGGAAGAGTAGACCCTGCTGCCGAGAGACCGGATCGCGTATCTTTGTGATCTTGTATCCTGGACGACCGATCTTGACGACGTTACGTCGCTGAGCGAACCCGGCGCCCGTGACTCCGACGGGCAGACCAGTAGCTGGGTCAACAGCGCCCTGACGACCTTCTTTTTGCTCACGAGCAGCGCGGCGGGCGAGGTTTGTCTGATGCTTCTTGCCCTGGGTATGAGCGAGATATGACCCATCATTCTGATGAACAGTGAGACAGAGACGGCACTCAAAAGATCCGACGTGATTCTTGAAGAAATAAGGATCCTTGTCAAGGTCGATGGTCTCGAGGGCGAGTTTGCGAAGACGTTCGCGACGGTCGGCGTTTGTGGCAGACTGAGAGGCGACGCCGCCGCCGCCGAATTTAGAACCGGCACGGTTTTGAAAGTCCATCGTGCTATGAGGTTTGAGATTAAATAAAGACGAGGATGGCGGTGATGAAAGTGGGAGATTGATTGGCGCGAGGCTCAGGGAAAGAAAAGCGCGGTTGAAGGTGTAGGTAGAGATGGTAAGGTGAATAATTATGGGGAGGGAGCCAACTAAGGTGACCGACCAATCAAAACTAGGTACTTACTTAAAGCTTAACTAGCTACTACCCTACCTAGCACTTAACTTAGCTTAATTTAATAGCCCTCTTTTAAGAACTTAAGTT
>JAALXK010000572.1:0-10980 GCA_012977745.1 Fusarium anguioides | reverse complement strand
TGTTGACTGTAACTGTACCCGAGAACCTCGTATGCCACGTTTCCCGGTCTAGTTTATTAAGATAAAAACTTCATAAATAATAAAATATAGATAACTTATATACTTTCCTAAAAGATTTATTGTTAATTAAATAGAGAAGTAGCTGTACCTTTAATCTAAAACGAAATCCAAATAAGCACTTCTAGGAAGACTATTTATATATAAGTTTAAAGCTCCACTAAAGAGATATATATTTTTAAAGGACCTAAAGCAGTATCTAGACGGAGACTTTCTGAAGTTCTAACTAAAACATTGTTTTAAGGCAAGTAGCAAGATTTAGAATCAAAGCTTAGCAGCAAATATCTCCATTCTCCACATATCTCTGATGACGTTTCTCATAATCTTCCCAGCAGAATTACGGGGGATCGCATCCACAAATGCAACACCGCCCCTTAGCCGCTTGTAGTCTGCTACCTTAGAGTTTATGTACTCGACTAGGTACCTTTCAAGGGTCCCCTCCTTTCCTTTGAAGTGAGGGTTGAGAGCCACGTATGCACGGGGCACTTCTGTTCCATCATATTCAACTCCGATCACGGCTGCGTCAGCAACGGCTGGATGCCCAGCAAGGTGAGCTTCCAGCTCTGCTGGCGCGATCTGGAGCCCTTTGTACTTAATGAGTTCCTATCAGAGTCAGCTCGAGTTCCCCAACATAACGACACATTTAAAGACTGCTGACTTACTTTTTTTCTATCGACAATGAACAATTCGTCGTCTACCACGCGTAAAATATCCCCAGTTCGCAGCCATCCGTCTGATGTAAAGGCTTCGCTGTTGGCCGCAGGATGATTGTGATAGCCTTGTGTCACTAAAGGACCTTTAAGAAGCGCCTCACCGGGCTGGCCAGCTTCCACATCTTTTCCATTATCATCTAGTAACCTAAATTGTGAGTGACCAAGCTGGTAATGATCTGGAATAGAGAAAAGGCTACCTCATTATCATGTTTGGAAGTAAGTGTCCCACACTTCCAATAGTGAACTGTGTATCAGGAGCTGCATATGTTGCGCCAGCTGTTGTCTCGCTCAACCCCCACGATTGAGTCAATGAAGCCCGTTTCATGCTTGATGATGCCGCTGCTTGCAATTCTTTTGTCAGTGGAGCGGCACCACTGACTGCGTTTTGTATAAAGCAAAGCTGATCCTTGACGGCCGGATGAGTTGCGATGAGCTTGTAGATTGGAGGCACTGAAAATAGAAACGTTATCTTGAACTGGCCACAGTATCTGAGGAAGTCCTCAAAATTGAAGGTTGGCATCCAGAAGACTGTGCCACCATCGAAGAAGGGGTTGATGAAATAGCCCTGCAGCCCAGCAATGTGAGCTGTTGGAAGATGTCCGATCGTGCGGTATTGATAGTGTTGTCCATCCGAATAAAGAGAATCGAGGTGGGGTCGATGGATGGAGGCCGGAATCGCAACTTCGGCCACCAGGTTTTGGTGAGAAATAGATACGCCTGAAAACATATCAACTAGTGAACAGCTGCAAAGAACAAGCTCCACTGACCTTTTGGTAGGCCACTTGTGCCAGAAGAGTATACTATGCAAACTTTGCTTTGTTCCAGTTCCTTCTCGTCGGTGATCTTTGTCCAACTGAGGCTTCCACCACGTTCGAAGTCACAGGTGACATCGGCATCAATATTTTCCAAGCTTACCTTTGGATAGCTCTGAAGAACAAGGACATTCCTCTTGGATATTCCCGCATTCTCCGCGGCAGCGAGAGCCACTTCCTTCATATCCTGACTACAGATAACTAGCCTTGCAGGACCATCGCGTATCTGCCGTGCCAGATCCTGTACAGTACAGGTGGGTGATGCAGATGAGTACACACCGTTAGCTGCAATGATGCCGAAGAACAAACAGGCCAGCGCTGACTGACCCGTTGACACTGTTACAACGACATCTCTTCCTGTCCCTTCAGTGCCAATTCCGTATTGGTCATTGAGGAAAAAGGCTATCTTCTGAGTGATATCTCGAGCCTGGGCTTTCGAAATGCTGTACTTTGGGTCTCTCGCCTCAGCGTGAAGGACTGTCGCTTCCTTGGCACGGCAATACTCTGACTCTGTAGATAATTAGGACTATAGTCGAATCGGAGAAAGTCGATGGAACTGACCGAATAAGAGGGTTAGGATATCTAGACGAGGGAAGAATACTTCATTCCCTTTGTTGTAGATTATTGGAAATTCTTTTGGTCCCATCTTGGAATTTGATAGTAAAAGTCAATAACAGCTATTGAGTGCTTGATGTCAGGAATGAATCTGAAGAGCAGGCGAATGCTATGCCATGATGGTTACGTTACGGTCCTCAATAGCTGGAACAATGTACGCTGATCTAGTCTATATTAGACATTAGCGTCGGGTCCTGTCAAGAAGCACGGCGCCACGTCGTTCCGCATAGCTGCGGGAAGGTAAAGCTTAGACTTACGCGAACTTCGTATCACTAAGATTGATTAAAGTCTAATGATAGGAAAGCAAGGATCGGATTGAACGGCACATCTGATGCATGGCGGCGGGACTTCCCTGACCGGGAACATATCCGCGCAGGTAGTTGCCGGAGCGGCCCGATGGGAACAAAAGCTTGTTTAGCAACCCCATGCTTCTACAGATATACAAGACTAAATGCCGCAAACTCGCAATCGCTCCAATAAGACGTGTAACTCTGTAAAATCCCCCACGTGGCGAACAGGCGAAGGGTGACAGACGCAACCACCTGAGACTCACCGCAGCTTCAACTCCTGCTCATGTGAACTGATCATCAGAGCCCAATGGAACTTTAAGCTTCATTGCATCTTAAATAGAGTTCGTCACCCTGGAAAACAGCACAGATACTAGGGTCTTATTCCGATTACCCACTTGTTGTCTCTTGTACACGACCTCGGAATTCAGCCGCGGTTCGGGTCCGCATTTTCTTATCGGCAATTAAACATCGCTTGATATACTTTGCCATACTCCACCTCTTTCGGGTCTCTGTTGCAACCGAAGGTAAGAGAATCTTGATTTTCATGGCAGGGGGACTGACTCGTTTTTACTAATGTTGACTGAGCATAATCGCTATCTTTCTGCAGGCATGATCCAAAATTCCCTGGAGTTATGTCTGCAACAGAGGTTTAGATTCTGTCCAATGAGCACTTTCGCTTGAGCACGTGTAGTGATAATGAATGCTCAGTTCTATTTGCTAGCCTAGATGTTCCTCTCGCTATAGAAGCCTCAACTATTACACAGACTCCCTAGCAGCAGATTCTATTTCTAGCAATAAACCATAAGTAAACACTACCGTGACTATAGGCAGAAGCTACCGTGACCATATCATCTTGTTCATGTCGTGTGTGTCTTCTTCCACATACTTACATTCCTTGAAAGTCTTCCAGAGTTGTATAAGGAAAGGCCTATTGTCTTGTCGATAGAGATCCCCAAGGAGTGGTTTAATTGCCTCTGTTGCTTCATCACAATGATAGAATGGAATGCGTCTATAAAGTCAAATGCTGCTCATTCTCTTCATAGTACATGGTTGAGACTTACGGGAATAAGTGATGAACGACATGCCGTTCAATGATTCCATGGAAAAACACTCTTCCAATGAATCCAAAGTCTCTATCAACTGTTGACAAAGCGCCTTTGGTGAAGGTCCAACCATTAGAGGTGTAGTGAGGAAGATCTTCATGCGTGTGGTGCAAGTACGTAATGGCAACTAATTCTCTTGGTCAGCACTCACAGCAATAAACTAATGGTGTGTTGTACACACTAAGCCAGTGATGAACCCAAAAATAGGGCTGTCCGTATAGCAACATTGACTTGCTTATACCATGTGTAGAGGAGAAGATGTAAAGAGCTCCGATGGTGATAGCAAGACCGATGTCTGATAGGAGCACATAAAAGGCTTCACTTCGACGAAAGATGGCGCTATAGGGATCAAAGTGACTTTGGCGAAACTTGTTTTTCGTTGCCTTCTGGAGGCTGCCTTTGCCCGCCGATACGTTGAAGAGAAGATATATTGGCCAAGAGATCAGCTGGTGAAGAAAAAGGCGAATAAACTGTACTATAGGGACATCCTCCAGTTGATCAGGATCTATAAATGCGGTTCGGATCCTGTCAAAGTGGTCAACGCGTGTTTCAGGCACAAATGCCATGTCCTTTTCCATGTGGCCTGTAAACATATGATGACGCTGATGAGAATACTTCCAAGAGAAGTAAGGTACAAGTAGGATAGAATGGACTATCCAGCCCACTAGGTCATTGACCATCGCGGATGAGGAAAAGGCTCCATGTCCTGCTTCATGAGCTAGGATCCATAAGCCAGTACCAACGAGGCCTTGAGTATATCCGTAGAGAATCCAAGCGGCAGCCCGGAAGATAGGACTCGGCAGGATAGGGATAAAACGAAAGGCCACCAAAGCGAGAGCTCCAGTAAGGGTCAAGTCGCGTAGCAAGTATCCCAAGGATCTCAAGGTGGATGGGGTGAAGCAATGGGCAGGAATGGCGCTGCGAAGAGTCTTGATGTCGGGAACAGGAACTTCGTCGACAGGTTTCTCTCGTGGCCACTGGTACATAATGAAAGCTTCTGTCAGTCCTATGCAGCGATAGTTTATTTGAATGGTGACTCACAGAGTTCTGCTCGTCCTGGGTAGGGGGTTGGTTGTCTTTATGGGCCATGTTAAGATATTTCGTCAAGGATCAGTAAGAGATGGTTTGCAACTTTGCTTCGAATCTTCGTCTGCAGGTATAGAATTAGATTTCAAGTTATTTCTCAAGACATCGAGTTTGAACAGGGTGATGTGTACGTGATATACGGGCATAACAGAAGTCCACAGTGTATTACGAGAGACAAAGACATGTTTGGATTCCCTCGAAGCTTTCCTCTACCGAGATACTCCGTTGAACTTCTAGCTACTGCCGAAAGTAACAGAATCAGATCATAGAGGTTATTTGATAGGCACGCCAACGCTGCCTGAACAAGACTCACTTGCAGCAAATCCAGGTTCTTTCTGATGCAAGTGCAAGGATACGACAACCTGAAAACGAGTCGTGAAAGCGTCTCATCAATAGAACCTTGTTTTGAGTGATTCGGCAGTTGAGTTGCTGCTGATAGTCTTCCGAATAGAGCCGAGTGGGATAGGAAGTTCGGCTTTTTGGCCGATGTGTAAGGGAGTCGTTGATGTCTACAGATTTAACATGTGAGACAAGAAGAATGGATGCTTCTACGAAAGTATTTAATGGTCTCTGCCATTCCTTCCAAACTCAAGATCTGACCATCCTCTCAAGCCAACACAAACTATCCCACTGAACCTACTCCTATTGCCAACTTCTCCTCAGTCCAGCCATGGACAATTCTACTTCCACAGGCTATCTGGATACTTTGAGCTCCTCAGGGTATCTGGAGGCTTTTACTGCCTTAGACCCCACTACCAAGTTATCTGCTTTCTTTGTTCTCGTTGTATCCTATCTTTTCACCGGGTTCTCTTGGGGGGCCTTGAAGGCGCTCCGTTCTCCTCTGGGAGAAATCCCTGGACCATGGTACGCTTTCTTGACTACCATGCACTTAAGATATGGATTTGCTACTGGCAAGGTTTGGAAGCTAGTGGAAAAAAGCCACAAGAAGTACGGCCCCATTGTCCGCCTTGGCCCTCGGCAAGTATGGGTCTCAGACAAGGAGGCCATGAAGCAGATCCTGCTTAGGATTGATCTTCCAAAAGTGGCTATGTATGCAGAGATCTCCCGGGATAGATTTAATCCTGGATTATTCGGAGAGATGTGAGTATCCCCTGCCAAGGTGGCCCCTGATTGCGGGTAATAACTAACCGGACAACACTAGCCGCCCACTACCCCACAAACGACTCAAGAAGTTTCTTTCTCCAGCTTTCACGGTTGCCTACATAGACAACCTTGAAAGCTTCTTCGCAGGAACGATCAGAGACCTTCTTAACAAATATGAAACCTCTCTTTCTAAGAAGATCCCTCAAGGTCGTAGCATCGAGGTGGACCTCATGGACGATCTCCATAATGTTGCACTTGACATGTAGGTTATGCAACCAATAGGATACATTCCAGATAAGCGCTGATAATGATTGTGATAGAATGGGGGAGTGTTCATTCGGGCGGGGCTTTGGGCAGACCAACCCGGATTCAGAAATCGAACAGGGGGTCAGTGAGAAAGTCTGGAAGTCGATTCCCAGATCTATTTTCGACGGACTTGCCAAGCGGTATCAGGTGAGATTGGAACTATCTCATACACACAAGACACCAGTTTCTCTAACAATGCTGCGTAGAATGTATACGTTAAAAGGTTCTTTAGGTCTCTGGGTATCGATATCAAGTTTGACTGGCCCAAAGAGATGATTTTGGTGAGTCAGCTAATTTCTCCCGCGCTCCAGTGTGAAGCGAGGCGGGTCGTAGAGAGCTAATATAGTGTATCTTGACAAATAGGCTATCCAAGCAGTTGTCAACAGACGCCATGGCGATGAGCATGCCCCAAGAAAAGATTTACTCCAGCATCTCATCGACGAAGGTGCAAAACCTGACACCCTCAAAACCATGAACATTCGCGATATTGTTGATCAGATGTCCGAAATTCTTCTTGCAGGCTCCGAAACTACCTCAGGAACAACAGCTTGCTTGTTCCTTGAACTAGCTCGTAACCCAGACAAGCGAGCCAAGCTCCTCGCTTCCTTGCCCGTTCTAGACCTCGGAGATGAGATCATTAGCGGCAAGGAAGTTCGAAATGATCCAAAGTACCGATATTTGAACGCTTGTATCAAAGAAGCCCTGCGGTTGCATCCGATTGCCTCGGAGATGGGTCGGCGCACTGGGGATCAGTCGGTACAGCTTATGGGTTACAATTTACCACCACACACGGTGGTCTCAGCATCTTATCGTGACCTGCATCGCAACGAAAAGTACTTTCCAGATGCTTTGCGATTTCTGCCTGAAAGATTCTTGGATGCTGATGAGAGAGGTGATGTACCAGCCGCTGAGTGAGCCTCCTGTCCCGAAAGCATTACTACTAAGGAACTGAAAAGCTGACCAATGAATAGTCTTGATTCTTACTACCCATTCTCTGCTGGTAAGCACTCTTGTATCGGCATCAAGTAAGTTCCTTCCTCGATAGAGACGAGAGATACACCTTGCTAACTAGAAATTTAATAGCTTTGCATGGGCTGAGATGAGAATGATTGCGGCCAACATCTATTCCAGATTTGATGTTACAGAAGTTTCTGGCCAGGACATAGATTTCAGACAGTTTATCACCATGCAGTTCGCGTCCGGTCACTGGAAGGCTATTATGACACCGAGGGAGAAGACTGTTAACGTGGGCAAAGTTGAGTGAAAGGTGAATTATGGCAATTCCTGCCTCCTTAACCGCCAATTGCATCAGCAAAGATGCATTTAAGGACCGAAATAGCAAAGTCAAGTTACATGGGGCAGACCGATTACCACCATTGATCCTCTTTCGTCAGCCTATTTCTACATTAGATAAGAAATTATGAAACCAATTTATTATCTACAGTCAATATTTACCTTCTTATTTATCCTAATGAAGTTATGTAGTAGAACTAAAATTCCGTGAATCTATAATACCAGAGCCTAACCAGCAAAATAAGCATTGTGATCCATAAGATATCTTGAATCATGTTTGAAGGCGCCTGCAGTAAGTCAAACCTGCCAATATCCATTCCACTATTTGCTACCCGTAGTTCTGGTTTCTCTCCACTGTCTAGAGTGGCTGAATAGGTATGTACTGGTACACTGCTTATATAGCCTGGAATTGGGACCATTCCCGCACCGGAGATTGTTGATGATGAGATTGCCTCCAGATTGAATATTTTGCTTAAATCTAGGTACAAGATTTAACAATCCATTAACCTACCTAAGGCCTTAGTACCGCTCGTAATAGTTATGGCAGTGGTATTCATAGATCTACTTAAACTGGCTATAATAAGAATGCCAATAAATATAACAATTGAAACTCAGAGCTCTAAATATTTAATTTAATAGTACATTTTATCTTCTTTTTTTTAATCTCTTTTTGTTCTTGAAGCAGACAAGTTAACTACTTTGTGTGGCTGCAAACTCCTGATGATTATTTATGGTAGTTGTTGATGTTGACTCTAAGGGCTCTTCCAGGTCGTAAGAAGGCAAAGCTGCTGTAGCGGGGACCAAGTCCATGTTTTAGGGTTTAGAGTCCACACCTTGCATCGGCCAAAGTCGCTTAGCAAAACAACTTTCCTCAAGTTCGGTTTTCCTTTTACAGGCTTATCAAATTTCCGAATACCTCTATCAAAAACGATTTGTGTTGCTACAAAGTCAAGCTAATACACTTTCTCATTTATGAACAACTATATTAACGCTGCCAGCACAATAACTAAGGACAACTATCCCAGAGTTAAAGCCTGTTCTATCGAAATACATGGTATGACTAAGTATTTTGCAATGAATCCATTTAATCACCAGACAAATCCATAAGTGAAGGCATGCTTCTAAGTAGTAGCACTAAGCCGTATCGGGGCGTCTGGTATGGCTGGAAACACCGCTTCGATAAAGTTTAGGGAACCAACAAGAACAATTACTGAGTTTTAGAAAGGTGGCACTTATATATAATTTTTAATAGAGCAATCCTTATATTATTCTGTAACAATAGAAGGTCTCAGTATGCAATTATATTTTGGTAATTACAGAGATAGAAAGAGAATAGTAAAGGTATATCAAAAAAAGTTGTGTACTAAGAAAAATAATTTTCTTAAAAACCAAAGTCTATACGCATAGCGTGTAAGAAGGAGAATGGACAAATTGTTATTCAACAATAACGAGCCTTGCCGCTGTGCACCCAGTGGTGACCCCTGTAGAAAGGAGGACGCTGGGCAGGGAAAATGGGTCAGCTTGGCAAACCTGGAAGACTGATTTCTGGGAATCATCAGTACAAGACAAGTAGGTGCTGGGGCTGTTAGAAGCAGTGATCGCTTGACAGGAAATCCTTGGCCAGCTGGCTCTGGTCGAGTCTTGAGAATTGATGTAGACAACGATATCGGTGCCTGGTTGTTGAACCACATCATACGACCCTGAGCCTATAGTCAAGTGGCCGTTACTCTCAAGAGTATATATGTCAGCCCATGAAGTTAGAGCCGACCAAGCCCAAACTCCATTGTTGCCGCTTCCCGCCACTCTGTTGGCTCCGCCGAATGAGCCGTCACATGTTTCAAAGGCAAGTTTGAATGTCGAAGGTGGAGTGACAAGAACTGTATCTTGCAGGGGAATTGTTGGACAAGGTGGAGGTGCTGCAGTGGTTGTAGAAACTTCGGCGCTCGTGGTAGCAACGGTAGTGGTGCTTAAAAACGTCGTGGTCGAAGGCAGATGGGTTGTTTCATCAATCGTAGTAGAATCTGTGGCGTGGCTGACAGAAGCTGAGACTGTTTCGCTCACTGAGAGCTCTGCCGACGAAGACAGATCAGTGGTGGCCTTTGTCGACACAGCCTCGCTCGCAGAAATTGTTGCTGAGGTAACAGAAGTGCCAGCAACAGAAGTTGAAGTGGCAACAATTGTCTCAGAAAGAGAGGTCTTGGGCTTGCAGGGTCCAGCATGAACAGAGGAAAACGATAAGAAAGTGACCAGCAATGTGGTCAAGATCTTTGGTGAGGCCATGCTTTGAGGTAAACTTGTTTAAGAGTGCCGCAAAGTTGACTCAAATCTTCTCACACAAGGGGAACGCTTGTCTTTTATTAACGTCTGAGATTTTGGACGACAATTTTGTTAGGCTCCTCAGCTTTAAGAAGAAAGATAAGCTTAACCCTATTGAATTTTGATCCCCCTGCCTAAGCGTCGCAGGGCCCCAAACTATTGATTTTTTACGAAAAACTGCCTGAGTACTAAAGAAGAAAGCGGCAAAGGCTGAGTCGCGAAAACTTCAGAGAGATTAAGTGGCGTTCTAGAGACAAATCCTAATGGCTGAGAGAGATAGTCTCCATAAAAAGCAGCTTCTTAACTATTGATTCTCCATTACCCTGTAATCTCGAAAATTTATGAGTAATATGTGGGTCTGGATGTTATCTGTGAAAATAATCCAGACTATCTCTTTGACCAGCACAAGACTGCAGCGAGGTACCGAGAGGTTAGAGACCAATGAAAATAATCGTGACAGCAGCAATTAGTCGAAAAAAGCGGAGCAAGTGACCTTTTTGCAGTCTTGTGCTGGTCAAAGAGATAGCTTAGCGGACCTCTACCCTATGCTTATTCTCCTACTCTGCCTGTTCCATTAGCTGAAACGTGTCTATCGTATTAAAGATACTATCATGCATCCAAGTTCCAAGATCAATCTGATGATCCCCAAGTATCGACTCGAAATTATTCCAAACCTCCGGATAACCAGCCTCGCCTGACAGAAAACCCGTCTGTAACCCGTCCTGCGACAAAGGCATGTCGTTTTCAGACCCCAGCAAACCGGTGTTTGGTTCATCGTCACATTCTAATGTAGCAGCGACAAGACGATCGAATGCCTTTCGAGCCTGCACTGCTCTTGGCCATCGCTCAGAAATAATGTACAGCATCGTACTACACGCTCGCACACTCCGGCTGAACTTGGGATTGAAGATTGACGAGTCTAAGCAGAAGCAGTACACCATGACCAAGCCGGCAACAAAGTTGGCGTGTAATGAGAGCAACGAGAATGAGATGTATGTCTGCTGATCATGAAGGCGTTTGGAAAGGATGCAAATCTGTCCGGCGGAGTGGACGATCTCGTGAAAATTCGGGTTCTGAGGGGTTAGGGTGGGTAAGAAGGGAAGGTTCAGAAGTATGATTGCTTTATGGTATTGAATCATGTGGTAATCTGTCGTAAGATAAGGATGAGGCCTGTTCTCTGGGCCAGTCTGAGGAATACCAGCCTTCCACTCTTCCAATGCATCTCGGAGACAAGCGACCTTGTGTGGCTTGATCGCAGAGACATCCTTGTCCACGCGGCATACCG
>JAALXK010000571.1:0-13162 GCA_012977745.1 Fusarium anguioides | reverse complement strand
CCCGATGTCTCTCCCGCCCACCCCGTTGCCGTCATCTGCACCCGCCGCTCCCTGCATCCACAATATGCCTTGATTTTGTTTTAATATCGATGTGATGTGACACACTGGCTTGAACTGAGAGAGGGTGGCAGCTTGCCAGGCAAGACAAACTTGCAGGTCATGTGATTGCAAGTGAGGGGAAAGAGACGGGATGAAACCCAAGATGCAGCCCTCTTATCCCCTTCGTTCCCTTCTCTTCTGTCTCTGTTGGTCTTTTAAAGTTTGAAGGCTGATATGCTTGAGTCGTGATTTCGTTGTTGACTTCGAACGACTTACACCTGCAAAACGACGCCAATGCGTCGTCAACGGTGGAGCCGGGTGGGCCTTAACCAAAGCACACAATGCTCTATCAAGTAAGTCAAGGTAAGAGTTAGGAACCGAATAGTTTCATCGCGGCATACTGACACCAACAGAAACACGTCCTCTTGAGTACAGTTCAGCATCAGTACGGTTGTGTACCTTGCGCTCAGGTTTGTGAATGAGTTTTCTTCTTTCATACTCCGTCCGAAGACTGAACTTCCCTGAATCAAGAACAGAGCTGGATAAACGAATGGCCAAATCCATCATGTGATCAGATCTGCTCATCGTCCCTGGCACGAGGTCGGCGAAAAAGCATCACTGATCCCTGATTCACGCTATCTCCTCTTCAACCTCGGTGTTCACTTGAACCGTCTCTCAGCATCAGTATCAGATGTTCACAGCATGACTTCGTCCGCATTCGTTTGTCGTTCCTCGAAACGGTCGTCGTGACTTCGCTGGCACAACCTGTCGGGTCCTTCTCAAGTCGCCAAACGCTTTTCTTCTCCTCAATCCAATCATCAATTGCAAGCTGATTATTGTCAACACATTTGAATCAATGTGTCCCCCAACCGAGCACGCATTGTCACTACCCAGGAAGGGTTGCGTTGATGACGTTGGAGGCTTCTCGATTTAGGCCGGGCTACCTTACTCAGCGCTTCGTCGTCCATCAATATGTTTCTCGGGTTTCCAGACAGTCGTCGACGCAATGCCATGCGTATGGCGAAATTTCGGTTTGAGGAAGGGTCAGCGATGCTCATTGTGGTCATGCGACTCGATGAGGTTCATCGAGAGTGACCTGTCGACGCCGGTTGCTTGCTTCACAGCGTGGCATTTCGAGCTGTTACTTACACTCGCTCGATAACTGGAACTACAGTACTCCAGATCAGGTCCTGGTGGTAAGGTGGATTTGCGATTCCTTACATACCTGCTCAGCAGCTCCACTATCAAATTCCCTGGGTTGTTGAATCTTTTTTCAATCCACTTGAACGACTCGCTCATGTCGTCCGATTGGTCAATCAGAGGCGCACTACGGTTAGCAACACACGCTAATGAGGGCAGAATTTACACCGTGTGGGGATTTCCTCCATATCATGAAGAAACTTCGATCGCAATCGTATGCCTTGAAACACAGGCATCCAGATGTCGAGAGCCTGCCATGTTTTACAGCGCATACAGGCATTGGCCAGGGCCCGGGTCAATTCGGCTAAGCTTGTCTACAGTACAAGCCTGTCCGGCTAGTTGGCCAGTCCCCCGGCACCGGCCCACGGGAGCTCAAGCATAGCAAATGCCTCATGTTCAAAGCAGCTATCATGCAACGAGGAGAGCTAATCAAGACTATGTCATTGAGCGAAAGTCAAGTGAGACGTCAGTTCGAAATTCTGATTACATGAAGTCACTGTTTTCAGGAGATGCATTTTCTTGGTAGTGAAACAAGGAAAATATCCTGATGCATTGGAAGAAGCGGGATGAATGAGGCTTTTTATTTTACAAATCGATCCCTGGGAGGAATTATACAGAATTTCCCCAACTCTAATCATAGGAAAGTGCCTATGATCAATGTCACTCCCAGTTCTCTATCCCGTCTATTACAAGACAACCTCCCCTCTATCGTGCAAGCTGGCAACATGTGCACCCAAGTCAAAATTTTCAAGACATGGTACAATGCACTACGCTCAGCAGCCTCCTCCGTATCGTTGGCTCGATCATTCGGCACGAGCCTACCCAATTGGCCGGGAAATAACTTAGGTCTAAAGTGGGGCAGAATTAGTCGATGCTCGGAAGCGAACAGATGGGCGAGAATATCGGGTTGACTTACGAACTTGGCCATGAGGGCAACCATCAGATCGAAAAGACCGATGGCCTCGACGAAGGCGAAACCCAGAATGGCGTAAGAGAAGAGCTGACCACGGAGGGCAGGGTTGCGGGCAACACCGTTGATGAGAGCGGCGAAGACGAGACCGATACCAATACCGGCACCAGTAAGACCGATGGCGGCAGAACCCATACCCAAGTTCTTGGAGACCTCAACCATAGCCTGGGCGATCTCGGAGGAGTAGGCACGGCGCTGGACCTGGAAGGCGTTGCGGCTGGTGGCCTGGAGAAGAGTCTGACGCTTCATGGCCTGGAGGGGGCTGGCGCCTTGAATCGATTGTGAGCGAACTATTCATTGATCGCATTGGGCGAGGTTCGATCGAGTCGGGTTCGACGCCGAGCTCAATTGAGCTCGAAGAAAAATTTTTGCCGCATCAGAGACTTACCAGAGATGGTTCGCTTGCTGGCAGCAGCAACGGGGGCTCGGACAGCAGGGCGAGCGGCCTTGACGGCCATCTGGGAGGCCAGGCGAGAGGCGAAGACACGAGAAGAGGCCATTGTGATTGATGTGTGAGGGGAGATGGTTGATGTTTGAAAGAGGGAGAGGCTGATGGGAGGTTTAAAGAAAAGAGATACGGAGCTCAGCACGAGACAGGACGGTAGTGGGAAAAGGAAAAGGGAAGAGAGAGAGCGTCTGGAGCCGGGAAGAAAGTGAGGATATGTGGGCCCACACGGGTGGATATTGTCAGGGGGGTGAGGATGTCAGCTGGGGCAACGGTGGGAAGCCGAACAAGAACGATGAATCTGGACGAGACATTTTTACAGGCGAAACGGGTGAAAATAACGACTCGGGCACGAATTTCAACAGACGAAAACCACCTACAATCAAGAGAATTACATATTGGCCGAGCAGCCAGAGAATGCTGGGAAAATGATGGAACAGGAATGATATCACGGGTGCGAATTTAAGCAAGGGGATTGAGCTCTGCACGGGCTGCTTAGCCGTCGGAGGAAGTCGGGTGGAGTGAGTTGCGGCAATACTGAGTTGTGATTGCTCTAGAAGGACTGGAAGGCCTTCAGGCCTGAGGCTTTTACAGTCGGAGGGACGCGCTTGGCGGTGGACCATGAATCATGGTTGAAGGCCACGATGAGCGCCAGCTAGGGGTTGGGCCGGCGATGGAACGCGCAACTGTGAACAAATTCTCGGTACGAAGGAGGGACAAAGCCGGAACAATGAGGACCCCTACCGTTCCAGCTTAAGCTAAAAAGGCGTTCTGCAGCAGCGGACAACGACGGCCCTAACGGATGTCCGAGAAGTCAACCGGGGAAACTTATATCAGCCTGACAAGTACTCCGAATTTTTTCAATTGGAACATAAAATTGCAAGATGGTAATGAGCAGGCATGAAAAGCAATTTGTCTCAATCAGCGAAAAGTTTTAACTCGATGACATGAGGTACCATTCCAGTACTGGCGCTTGTCTAGCCAAGGCTAAAATATCAACGAATATCAAGGCGGGTTGTCCGGCTGGTACCTGAACATTGAAAGTTGCCGAGAACTAACTATGATTAGCTCTCTGTACTGAGCCAAAGTGGCAGCAGCACGTCTCTACAGAACTGGAGGTGTAGAGTGACAGAGCACAGTACGACTTATGAAGGTTCAATTGGTGGCTTCCTTTGAAGCTTTGGGCGAATCAGTAAAGGAATCTTCCACGTGAGTGTATCGCAAGAGACACTTCGAAGGATAGATTTTGATACTGAAACAAAACATGCTGGGAGCGAGCGAACAAGAGACAGGCAAAATACCGGACGTTCCCAAAGAATGGCAATACCAATTAATATAGGTGAGTCCATAGTGGTCGTTGACCAAACGCAAGTTTGAAAACGACAACACAATAAACACACTGTTGCCTCCGACCTCAGTCTCAACCTAGCCTCATGATTTGAACTGCAATTCTTCAATTATGTGCAAATCAACAAAAGCCAATTGCCTCAAATTATTGCATCCCTACTAATAAACAACAGTAACTAATGCAATGCTGCTTGCAATACATAGTACATAGAAAGGTAGTGGGGAAAGTTAATGAAAGATAGTGGGCCAGATATTGGTTGGACAAGAGGAAAAATTTTCCCACTTGATCAACACAGCATATCAAATTTGGGATTGACCGCCGATAAAAGGACAGTGCGATTTAAAAGCAGTAGGTTAGTGGCTGACTGCAGCAAGTCAGAGGCATTTGTCACATCAATGTGACGCAACTGGATCGATTGCCCAAAACACCTAAATTCAAACTTTTTACTACTATCATGCATGAACAGTACAGTATAGTCAGTCATATCTGCCCAGTCTCATTGGCAATAATGAATTCGATGGCAATAGCCTTGAGCTCTGACGATGTCGTGACATTAGTCATGATTCTCTTTTAGCAAGTATTACATGTACCGTAGTAAAAGAGCCTTCTATACCTATCTACACACTAGAGCCTATGAAGACGGTTTTCCGTACAGTGTAGCAGTTACAGCCTTGCCTTGTTCTTCTTCAGCCACGTCTGATGGATATGGGTTCTTGAAACCAGAGGAGACCTCCCCATAATTTACATCTCATCTCATCTAAATCTCAAATCTGAAATCTGCAATGGACAGCAATTGGGATTCTGGGGCAATTAGCTAGGGCCGAGATTGGGATTGCCCGCCTATAACTCACTGAACAGACGAAAAGTTTTCGGCTAAAGGGGGGCGTGCCAGTTCCCATTCTAGTATCAAGGGCAGAATCGGGATGGGTTCTGAAAAGAAGAAGAAAAATCCACCGGGTGCAAAAGTCATGGAGCTGTCTGAGCTCATTGCCTATTTGGGACATCAGGCAAAGATTAAAGAAACAAGCGATAGTCAGAATGAACAGACCAATGTAGAGCCATTGGCCCCGATGAGGCCTCTAAACTCACTCTGGAAGGCTCAATTATGATAGAGGCACCGTTACTGACTCGTTATATGGCAGAATTTACCAACTTTCGAACTTCAGTGCTTCTGAAGTGATATTTCTCCATTCGACCTCGGCAGCCCTCACTTCAACAAGTCATGAGAGAACTTAAGATCCCATGGCATGCACCCCAAGAATCACAGGGGTTCGTTCAATTGCATGATAAAATCTCAGGGAGGCCATAGCCAGGCTATACTATTGGGTCAACAACACTGTGCAAGGAGAACCCAAGGTCTGTCCTGACAGATAATCATGCTTCGAGAGAAAGCTCGATTGATTCAAGCAAAGGGGTATCACTATCGCCGGAGCGTCTAATCTATACGTATATATCAACACATCACATCAACCAGATCTCAATATCGCCATCACTCTGCTTCCTCATCCTTATCTTCCACCGTCTCGGGCGCCTTGATCGCATAGCCTTCGACAAACCCGGCGGCATCGCACATGCGCTCTAAACCGATCCGATTCTCAGCCACATATCGGCGGACAGCCTGCTTATCTATTCGCACTCGCGGCACCATCTTGACCACTGTCACCACTTCTTCCTTGGCTACCGCATCAGCAACTGGCGATGTCCTTGTTGTCTCTTCACCCTTCTTCTCCTCTGTATCTGTCTCGGTGATGGGCTTCTCCTCAGGCTTACTGGGGCCCAAACCCACTCCTTCGACAACACCCATATCTCTCAACACTTGCAGGCAATCTTCGGGAAGAATCCACGTTGCCTTGCTGCAATCATCAAGGTCCACAAGAACCTCATTATCGGGAGTCTTGGCATCCATATTGATGTTTAATAGCCATCTCGAGATTTCGCCTGCCCAGTAACGTTTGTATCCTTTCTTGCCAAGGTCTGATATTGGCTTTTCTGGTCCGCCCAGGATACCCTCCCGCCGCGAAATTTCGTATGATGCCCCCATGAGCAAGGCGCCGAGGCCTTTTCGCTGCCATGGGGGGAATACAAGTATGCAAGCGAGATTATTGTTGTCCCATGACATCTTCTCCTTAGAAAAGAATCCTGTGATCCGAGGCGTCGGGGGCTCCGGTTCTGCTGAAGTTTGCGATGGCCGAATCGGAGGCGTATAGACGAGTAAGAAGTAGTTAAAACCTGTGACGTCGAAAAAGACGGACTTGTTGTCGAGAAAGAGCTTTGCGAAAAGCGACAAGTTCTGACAAAAGAGCTAAGCCGAATGTTAGCGTTGCGATTCTCTTAGTCGTGGTTTGTAAACTTACCCCATCCTTTTCACCGTCGACCTCCCAGATGCTCCATTCTCCCTCATCCTGTACGATCTCCTCTACATACCGGATGTTTCCCTCTCCCTTTCTTCGCTTGGGTCCAGAAGGTTTGTTGTCATGAGGCACAATAATCTTTCTGCGGCCTTGTGGGTGGACGTATATTTTGCGACCAGGAATTCGAGCCTTTAGCTCACATACATGGACGTGATCACACCAGGCAACCAACTCCTTAGAGTACTTGAAGCAGCTGGGGCAAACATAAAGGCGATCGACTACGGGATGATGTTCACGGTCCCTACGAGACGATGACTTGCCTCCTATCGCTTGGTCTTTAGCGCCCGTGTCTTTGCTGCCTGTTTTGCCCAAGTTTCCTGATGATTCGCCTAGTACTTCTTTTCCATAGTAACTAGGGTACCACGTATTGAAGCACATATTACCCAACACGACTTTATCGATGTTGCGATCGGTTCGTAGAGGCGGACGTACAGAGGGTGCCACGGGAGGCTTCGGGGGGTGAACTGGTGTGACTGTGGGAGGCGGTGGTCGTTCGAGTATACGGGGTGGTTGTGCCGTAGGGCCATGGGGTCGGACAAGAGCTGATGGCCTCTGTAACGAGTTTGTATGCGACTGAGGCACATGATAAGTGATTTCAGGCGCAACCAAGTCTGAGGGCGGACGTCCAGCAGCAGTAGGCCGAGGTGGGGGGACGGCTGTCATTATCGCAGGAGGGTGATTGAGAGGCCTTATTGCTGGGCCTGGCTGTTCAAGCGGAGCCCATCTCAGTACAGGAGGAGAGTGTTGCGTTTGCGCCGCGGCAGTGGTTTGCAACGGAGACCGCTGAGGACGACCGTTGGAGGCACGACCACGTTTCTGTTCTAAAGGGGCCGTTGTCTTGAAGGAAGCTGATGTGAGGGCGGGTATTATAGGTGGCGGTACAGCAGTTTCTGTGCGTGGTTGTGGTTGTGGTGGTTTTGAATGTAGTTGCGTTATTGTTGTTGTTGGTGGTGCTGGTAATGGTGTTGGCGGAATAACCGGGGTTTGACGCGTCGCTCTACGCGCGACGCCGGGTTGGGATTGAGGATCAGAAGAGGCTGGTTTGGCTGCTGATGCGGATGCTGATGCGGATTCTGGTTCAGCGGGGTCTTGGTCTGGCCGCTTGCGCTTTTGAGGCATCACTGTGCGACCCTCGGTCGATGAACGAGAGAGAACTTTTGGCTTGCTTTGGAGTGGAGGTTGACTACCGGACAAGTCGATACACAGTCTCGGTCTATGATTCGAAAGCAACACAAGTTTAGAAAGAAAGTTGATGTGCGACTAATAAAGAATGTGTTGTATTATTAAATTATTTTGGCTTGAGGTTTGTCTGGTTTTAAAAGTAATGGGAGTCATGCGATCAGATCTACATAGGCATTGTGGCATGCATGCATGCATGGGCTGTAGAGACGCGACGCGGGGATACATACACAAATACAGCGGACACTACCTATCACTAGGTGACTATCACGTGCTGTGAAGCAGTTCCAACCAGCAAAGGCCGCTATACCTGGTGTTGAGTCTAGTCACATCTATAGTAGTTATCGCATACCAACATCACACGCAATATCACGACGAGCCAATTTCAATAAACAAACTCGGATTCAATTTCGTTTACTACGAAAAGTATTTCAAAAGGATTAAAGAAACCCATCAGACAAGAAACAGTGAGTGTGTGAGCAAGTGCTCGCTCCCCTCAGTGTCGGCGCAAAGAGCAAGTTGGCGCATGAGCTGCCATAACACGGTCAAGAGTCTCATCACCCTCCTCCCAGTTCTTGATCAGAGTCAACAGTCGGCGACGGGCGAGGCCAGCGTCCCGATTACGATACACGCTGTCGATTTTGCGCACATCGGTCTTATCGCTGACCAGCCAGCGCCTGTCCTCCTCCATGAATTGGTTGTACGACGTTCCCTCGCCATATCGAGCCTTGACATTAGCACTAAGATGCTCTTGAACAGCCTTGCTCAGCTGAATTTGCGGCTTGGTCGGGTCAGCGGGGTTGGTGAAGTGTGTGTCAACCGTGGGTCTGAAGGTTACGGGCTTGAGGTTCGGGTCCGGCAGAACCGAGTAGGCAGCGTAGTAGACGAGAGTCGAGTTCGTGAACACTGTATCTGAGATGGTCTTGAGTGCTGGAGGTGTGATGGGCATGTGTCCAAAGTTGAGGTACGCCAGATGGCTCTTGGTCTGGATGAGCTGCTGGATCGTAGGCACAGCATCGTCGCCAATATAATTGTAGGCCTGTCCGAGATCCTGAGTGGCATATGCCTGACCTAGATCAAACGCCTCGAGCGATGGGTGGCCGGTTGCAGCCTTGCAGAGCGCAATGGCACCTTTGGTGCTGACTCCAATCGACTGTAAGAGCAATCGAGTCAGATACGGTGCCTTGGGTAGTGCTCTAGCAAGGGCTTCTGCACCTTCATCACCAAGAGGGTTGGAAGACGCATAAAGTGAGGTCAAGCCGCAGTACGGCGAGATGAGGAACTTGCCAATTGCCTTAGCACCCTCGGTTGAGATACCGTTTCCATTGAGATAGATGTGCTTCAGGGGAAGTTTAGTACCCTCCGGCATCTTGTGGCCAGCCAAGCGGTTGAAGAGGTCCGTGACTCCTCGGTCACCCAGTTGAGTTTGGTCGAGGTCCAAAGTTCGCAAGTTTTTGACTCCAGTGATGAGTTTGTACACGTCTTCAGATGCATCCGCTCCAAGTGGATTACGTTTCAACCAGATATTGGTGACAGCCTCAGACTTGATCATGGCACCGACAAGAACCTTGACGCTGGGTCCGTCAATACAATTGCCCGCGAGGTACCAAGTATCCATCCTGTCAGGAAGGTCATGGATGAAGTTGGCAATTTCATGAGCACCCACGGGGCCAATAATGTTATTGCCCAGAAGAAAGTGTCGAACGAACTCATTGGGTCGAAGCGAGTCCATCAGTTTGCCGATATGGTCGGGTCCAACGACCATCTTACAAAGATCCATACGACCATCCTCATAGACAACACCTTTGCGGAACTCAGCGCCCTTGACGCCGTAGTAAGGCTCACCTCGTCCGCCATCCAGCTCGAAGCCCTTCTCATTACCATTCAGCTCGAAAGTGCCACCATCCTCCAGGTGACCCAGGAAAGGTGCAAGATCAGACTCATGAGCTATCTCAACAGGCATAGGGATGGCGGGCACACCACCAAGAGAGATGGGTTGCTTGACGGGATCCCAAACGCCCTGAGACAGAATACGGGAAGCCCAGACAGGCGCCTGAACACCAGGGGCAGCACCGCTAGAGAGACCCCGGGTGGTGTGACCGTTGCGGATGGTGGCCTTCAACATGTCGTACCTTCGCTGTAAAGCGGCCCAAGCACGGACTCGCACGCGGTCTTCCTCATAGCGTATGATGGCCGTCAACGAACCTTGGTGCACAGGGTACAGGAGTGGAGCAATAGCAACGGCCAGATTGTGGCGGGCAGACTTGCGTCGAGGAAGTTCATGAAGGGCATCATCGATTCGATACTTGTCCAAAGGCAAAGCAATAATCTCATCTGCTGTGAAGGGGTGAGACGGGTTGAAGTCTGGAAGGTAGGTGTCGAGGTCGACGATGCTTTTGCGACAGAGAGTGGCAAAATGAATCGCCTGATCCATGTCTACCTCATCGCGGTATTTGGCCGATACTGGTGCATTCTGATGCAGTGAAAATGATGGCGGCTGGGTAGGCCGCAGCTCTGTAGCGGAGGCCATATTCAATCTGATGAGTTTAGATCTTGAGTTGGTATTGGAAAATGGCAACGAGCTCAGACTTGTGGGATGTGTCAAAGAGAGGGAGTAATCTTCCTCTGGTTCTATTAACCTTTATATACTTATATCGAGTCGGAAATATCTTGAGTTGGAATCAGCCTTACAGGTGGATATCAGACCTTTGCGGGCAGCTACTAGCTTACAGCCTTACATGGTATCCTTGCGGCATGTCAAGAGCATGTCAAGCGCAGGGCGTATTATTCACAAGCTTGACAACGATAGCGTTTCGGCCGAGTGAGTCAGCTTGAATAAGCTTTGATCATTTCATGAACAACAGGTGAGTATCCATATCAGAAACAAATATAGTGGAGATTAAGCATGAGAGATCGTGGCTTTGTCCATGTAAGATGCCAGGCAACCACGTCTAAGGTCCACACTTGTCGATATAAGGGCGTATGTATGTATGTCTGTGAAATTGTGAATGAAAAGCTAAGATCAACAGTCATGCTAGCTCATCAAGGAAGGACTCCATTTGTTTACCAGTAGTATCTGTATATAGTAGGTAGTCCGTGTTTTGTGCCCTGTGACCCCAGTTTTTTTGCATGTCACTAAAGTATGGAAGCAATAATGACGGATAGGTACATTTGAACTATTGAAATTATGTTCTTATAAGTAAGAACTCAAGGGACGCTTAAAGCTTTTTATGACAGTATGTTTTGAGTTTGATCAATGCATAATACAACTCTTGCAGCGCAAAGCTAAGAGCTGCACAGCAACACAATAAATAATAGCCTGTTTCTTAACCATAAAAAGTCTAAACCCTCCACAACTATAATGGCTTTTATATTTACCAGAAAAACAGAATCTAACTATAAACTATTCACAGAATAACAGTGAGTTAGTAGGAACAGAAGAATCAACACACAAACTATTACAACTTGAGAAAGCGTGCAGACGAGAACAAAAAATAAATGAGGAACACCGGATTTGAACCGATAACCTTCAGGAACCTCCAGTGGTAAAGTACTGGAATCTGACGCGCTACCGTTGCGCCAGCTCCCCAGCTGCTGTGAGAAGGGCGAGTCTATTAGATGCTGTGAAGGGGCTCAATGGAGTAGAACAAATTTTAAAAGGTAAAAAGATATAGGTATCAAGCTGGATACATAACATGTGCTTGAGGGACACCGGATTTGAACCGATAACCTTCAGGAGACTCCAATGTATAATATAGTACTGGAATCTGACGCGCTACCGTTGCGCCAGCCCCCCTTCGAGTGTTCAAGAATAATTCTGCCTCTCTAAAGGATTCGTGAGGCTTGAGATCAAAAAGAAGAAACACTCAAAAAAGAACTATTGAAAGATGAGGAACACCGGATTTGAACCGATAACCTTCAGGAATCTCCGGCGAATTGCTGGAATCTGACGCGCTACCGTTGCGCCAGCTCCCCTCTTATTATTGAAATAAACCAACAATAGCTTGTGTTATGTAGGTTTTCAAACAAAGACAATAGCATTAGGTAGTTATAGATCACAGTGTGAGTCGGTGCTTGGACGAATGCTATCAATTATGTGATGGAGACATTTCAAATCAGATATCAGGCTACCCTTTCATACTAAAAAAGCAACCCACGCGAGCCAATGGAGCTCTGTCGTCGTCAGACACGAGGAAATTCATGCTTCTTTATTTCCTGTGCAACAAGTATCTAATCACATACAATGAGGTCTTGATAGAACTCCGATTCCCTTTCTCTTCTATCGCTGTATTCCAGTAGACAACCATCGGCACTCTAATCGCCAAGCGGGTCATTATTAGAATCGACAGCCAAGAGTACCAGAAGCTGTCGGCAAGAGGAACTCTTGAGCGTAATCAAGAGCAAATGCTTTAAAAGCCAGACGGCATACAAAGTTTAGATACCATCAAACTCTCCGCCGAGATCATCCTCATCCAAGTCACCCTCTTGTATCTCCTTGGCCATCTCACGCTCTCGCTCTCGCGCTTCCTGGGCATTCTTCAGCTCGAGGCGATGTTGGTTCATGGGGAATCGCATGGCCTATTGATGGTTAGATTTGGTATTGACAAAGTAATAATGGGAAACAAACCTTGACACTTTCGTCGTGGAGAGCTAGACAAGCTCGGATTCGGTCGTGGAATGCCTCGCCCGGTTCGCGGGTGGCATAGACATCACCAACCTCCTTGCTCTTCATGAAACCCCTCTCACGATCCAACGTAGCCTCAATCACACCATCTCGGATGGCCTTGGCAACAATGTACTCTGCTGACTCCTCGCTGCCGAGCTGGAGGCGGATGCAAATGTCCCGAAGAGAGATGCGAGAGTAAGACAGTGACATCATGCGAATACCTGTCTTGATAACATTCTGTCGTAAACGGAGGATGAGACTGTAGGTGCCGTCTCGTCGGAAAGTGTCGGCATGATCAGCAATTGCTGTCTCAAAGTCCTCGAGGTTACCAACTCGGACCGACTTGACCAGGAGAAAGTATGGCTGAAGAGCGACCTCCATTGTTGGCTGGCGGAACATGGCCCGGTCGGGAATATCGCCCATCAAAAGCTCGACAACATAAAGCAGCTTAGTCGCTGTCTGGGCAAAGCCAAGCGCACAGTTACTAGAAGGAGCCTTTCGGGTGGCAGCAGTAAGATGCTCGTGAGCTTCGGTGTAGCGCAGCTGGATGGCTCGGATGCGACCAAGGTAGTAAAGGAATCGCGCTACCTGATTGTTGACAGCATTCTCGGGAAACTGGGTGTGCGAGACCAAAAGATCAGCCTGGTTGATGTGCGAAGTCGATAGGTAGTTTCGCAGAAGAAGCACGATGACCGAGGCCTGTGTGTCCACATCTTTTCGTAGCACGGCGGTTCGAAGAGCGGCGAGGAGGGTCGGTCGGATGGCGACGACGGGAGACTGAGGGGAGGGTGGGAGAGGTGCGATGTGCTCGCAGAAGATGGAATAGTAGAAGTAGACCTTGGCAGACAAGGAGTCGAGTGTGCGGCGGTTGAGAGACTGAACCCTGTCTGCAAGGTACTTGGAG
>JAALXK010000570.1:0-22254 GCA_012977745.1 Fusarium anguioides | reverse complement strand
CCCATATTCCGCCCCCGCATGTCATACCCACCCCCTCATACTAGCATTAACCTTACTCTACTTACTCACTCTTTACTCTTTTATTCACCCTCACTCTCGCCTACAGCAACAGGATCTCACAATGGGCACAATTTCTATAAGAAAGTTCATCCGCTGGCTTCCAGACGAGCCCTCAGAGCCAACAACAACATACGTCATCACTTCCCCAAAATTGAAACGCTTCGTCGATCTACGCATTCTCCTCCCTGAGAACGACTCATCATGGACCGGCCAAGATGGTGCTCACATCTCCCTCCTCATCTCACTCCCTGCTAACATCCTTAGAACCTCTCCCTCTATCTCGTCTTGACTGGGCCATAGCCGGTACGACGGTATCAACCAAAATCCCTGATCCAGAGGGCAATTTGACTTCCCACTCAACATTCCACCAATGGATATCCTCCCGTGCTCTCGGCTCTGATTCAGGCTTCATGTACCCTCGACCAGATTCTCTCACCCTTGAGAAAGGAAGTATGGTTAACCCCGATACTGGAATCGACACGGCGTATGAAGAGCTCTGGAATGATGCTACGCCAACTGCTGTTCCTGGAGAATCCGATGTTAGAGCGCTGGTTCTTCAGACGGAGGATGATGCGAATGGCGTGAGGGGATCAGTTGTGAGGCTAGGATGCCATGCGCAGGGACTGATCAGGATTGGGGAGGATATCTCGTTGGAGAGATGGGTTTGGGAGGATGGGTGGAAGAGGACGATTAGAATGGGAAACGCTGATTTGCCTATTGAGAAGATTCTAGGTGAAGAGGCTTTGAAAGAAGGGGATACCGTTGATAATGGCGACAGGTCGTGGAAGGTTATAGAGGCAAGTGGAAAAGACACATCAAAGTTGTAAACTCAACATAGGATCTGAATATAGAATATTAGAGTCACAACAGTAAGCCGGAAATAGTGAGCGAAAACTCTCTCAATCCATTCGGATGAGTCTGGACTGTATTCTGTCTACACTCATCTGTGTAGCGATACCTAACAAGAACTGGACTCTCAACACTACTCATTTACAGCTATGCCTTCTCGCATACCATCCCCATCCAATCCATAATATATCCCCCTCCAGTACTTTTTGTCTTTCCGTCCCCAAATCTTTGGTCATCTAGTAAAATCCCCCATGTCTAGAGAATCCACTGCTGGCTAAGCATCACAAAGAAACTCCTTTGTAAGTCTTTTTCCTCCTCTACTCTGATCCACTTGCAACGAAACCCGCTCTGGGACGTCATCGTCCCAACATGCTTCTTATAAACATTTGAAACAGCAAACGTAGTCAATACTACGTTGCGAAAGCAAAACGCCCGCCCATGGTTTAAACAGTATATTCGCACTCGATCCACCCTCTGCAAGTTGGGGGTTTTTTCACGGTGCAATCGAACAATAGAATCGCAAAACAGATATCGCACATGTGAAGCTTAGACAGCCCAACTGCCTCGTCGCTCTCGGACACCCCATCCAACGGGGTCCATACTGTCGAGGTTGGGGTGCTGTCTAGCCCACTCCTTGATATATGACTGAAGAGCATGCCATCGTGGGCATCTCTGATCGCGAGGCTTATCGGCCTCAGACTCGACGAGGTGACCTTGAGCAAGCTGTCTCTCGTCATCTTTCTCGAGATCATCAATTGTCATCAGACTGATTCTGGATAGCTCGCCATCGAAAGCGCGGGCCATAGCAGGATAGCCTAGTGATAGGTAGTTGTACACTTGAGTGACGAAGCTATCGTCAAACTCATGATCAATCTTATCTTCGAGCTCTGCATGGGCCTTTTCTTTCTGCAGGCGTTCATTGATGCCATGCAGCATGTGGAGTCCCTTGGGGGGACCGGCCCGTGTGCGATGCGCCACTGTGCCGTTGACCTGGCCATTGGCTACTTCGTTAATCGAGACCGGCTCATCTGTATAAGGTGGAGAACTGATTTTGGAAGCATCACCGGGAGTGGCCGCCGGTCTTGGGGTGGCCAGCATTGGTGGGGCATGCAGGTCTGCTGGCACTAAGTAGGCATCATTCGAGTCTGATCTGAAGCAGTAACCTCGCCAAAGACCATTCTGGCCCGAAAGATCCCGGAATTTCTCTTCGGCATGCCGTTCTGCGAATGGGTGATCAGGCTCAAGCTTCGTCGCCTTGGGAGACGGACACCTCCGGAAGACGAGATCTTTGCCGAGCATAGGCGGTGTAACACCCAGTCGCTTCTTTCCAAACGAGGGAGCAGGCGGTCCACGTCCAAACGGTTTGTATCCGAAGGGTCGAGCAAGGTTGCGCGTCGAAGCAAAACCGCCGGTGTCTGGGGGTATTTGAGAAGCTTTGGCATAAGGGATATCTGCAGATGGGACGGCCGGTGCCGACGGGATGAAGGGCATCGTAGATTCGCCAATGTGTCGGGATGCTGCAGGTGCTGGGGATGGTGCCTTGCTGCGCTGCTCGGCTGTCAAATAAGAATCTGTCTCGAGCAGCGGCATATGTGTTTCACCAATCGGGCGACTAACATCGATTGATGACCGCTTGCTGCTGCTATCACGAGGTGTATTGGAGGTGGTCCACATCGGATCCGGAGGAGGCTCCAAGTCCATCGCATCGAGGTCTGCTGTATCGGTGCGCATCATAACATCGTCGTCCTTCTTAACAGCTGGTGTTTCCGCAGGTTCTTCAGCGATCTCGTCAATCACCATAGGATCGGCGTGTTGCTGCTGCTGTTCCTGCTCCTGCTTGGCCTCGACATGTTCTTGCATGTGCTTATGCCACCAGCCAAGATTGCTGTCGGACGACTGCCGCCGCAAAGGATGGTGTTTAACTGAGTGGCCATGGTGCTCATGTACAGGAGACGTACTCTCGGGAGACTGATCGCTTCCTGAACTCTCACGGAAGTAAAAATGGTCTACATTTCCTTCGCGAACATGGCTGTTGGGGAAAGCAGCCATAGCAGCCTCCTGCATCTGGCGCTCCGCCTCCTTGGCCGCAATCTCCAGCAAAAACGAAACGACATTTTCATCTTCGGATTCGCGACGTCTGGGGCCATTGGCAGGAGATTCGTGAGCATCGTCTCGTCTCCTTCCACGGTGTTTTGTGGCGGTGTAAATGTTCTTTGTGTAAGGGGTAATGTCGGTCTTGTCGGTAGGTCTGGTTGCGGGCCCTGCATCTCCTACTCTGCGACTTCTGCGAGATGACTCAATCAACTGAGGAGCGAAACGTCGCTTTGGTCGCTGTTGGTGCTTCTTTTGCAACTCATTCAGGCCAGGGGAGGGAGAGCGAGGTGAGGCCTCGGGTGTTGGTTCGGGATTGGGTCTCATGGTGCGAGGCGTCTTTTGGTCATTTGTTTTATTGCTGGATCGACTCGTCGAAAAGGTGGTTTCAATGGGCTCTGGAGCAAACCGTCGCCGAGGTCTTTCTGGCGTGGTCATGATGAGGGGAGGGAGAAATGACGAGACCAGGGGTCAGTCGGAAAAAGATTGACTCGTGCGTGGATTGTTTGATTGACTGGGTTGACACTCGTTCGTACTTGGCCTACGTTGCGCTCGCTCTGTCTGTGCCTTGCCTGTGATAGAGGGGCTGAGGGAGACAAAAACAAGTGAGCAGTCAATAGATGGTAGTAGTGGTATTGCCTTAGGTAAGAGCAAATCTAGAGCGCAATTGAGGTAAACCACAAAAAAAATATTTTGAGGAGAATGAGGAGGAGTAAAAATCTTAGTATGAGGGGAGAAGAAGAAAAAAGTATGTGAATGGCGATTAAGAAATGTGAAGGTGGTTTGCTAAAGTTTGGTTCAACTAGTGACGACAGTAAACTTTGAATAGAAAAAGCGGTTGAAATCAAATGCTCCGACAGCGCGGGCAACCTTGGTTTTAGCAGCAACAGAAGAAGAACAAAGCAGAGCACAGCACAGCAGAGCGGGGCGATGCGATGCACCTCAGTTCACCGAACATGCAAGAGAAATGTAGGTACCAGGATAGTCTGGTTCCGGTAGTAGAGGTACATTGAAATTCCAACCATCCATGGATGTCTTTGATCTCTCGTCTTTAGTAGCGGGAAATGGCTGGCGTCCGACGCCGGCGGTCACAAGTTCACATTTCAGTCAAATCAACGAGCAACGCAACCATGTTACAACTAACAACCCTTGTCAATGGATGTCATGTCCAGTCCATGTCCGGTCAAGTCGGTTCAGTCTCACTCAATTCTCTTAAGTGCCGCCACAAACTATCGACCCGCCCGCCCAGCACCAAGCCCCGTTATCAACTGTCCAGCTGCTCTTCACGGCCTCAAAAGTATCATAAGTTTTTAAGGGATTATTATGGAAAATACAACCAAAAGAATCATCAAATGCCCAGCTTTCAACTTGCTGTAGACACACAACTTTCTTGTTTCTTGACATCTCATCCCACATGCCACCTTGAATGACACGACGCGGACACCAGTTCCCGAGGCAGAATGGCAAAAGTGTAAAGACCCCTGGAACACAAGGAGTAAGGGTCTGCACTGCACCCAGCCAAGTCCAGCCCAGCGGGCACCAGCACCAGTACAGTACAGTAACCCAGGCGCCTGGCTGTCATACCCTGAAAAAACGGCATCTGATGGGACCTTGATATGGGTGGCGATGATTATATTTCATGGTCCCATTTTCAGGGACCTCGTTCAAGTTTTCGTATCTGGGCGCAGCATTCGCATCTGCATTTTCCTTCCTACAAATTGGGTACCGAATTTGAAGTGAGGCTCACGATAGTCTCTGCACTTTTACCCCAGGCAGAAGAAAGCGGTTTCCCCGTGGGAACCATGTCTTGGTTGATTCTGTCAACCAAGCCCAGACCAATTCTTGGTGGGGGTGTCTTGGAGTCCGTCAAGGCCATGGTGGGGTTTCATTAACATGGTATATGAGAATAGTATCTCTACAGTGTCAATCGCACAAGAGTCAGGGAATTACTGTGTTGAGGTCATCGTTTCCGACAATAATAGTCCTAAATTTGGCATCTGACTCAGAATATACAGTACTTTACTCATTGTTTCACACAGGCTGGTTACCTCACTCAAACGCTTCTGATTGAGCAATGGATTTCAGATTAATTGCAAATGTAAGCTCCCCACGTCCAACAATTCCAGTGCGAGCAATCAAAAGATCGTCAAGTGCCTCGTGTGGCTGTCATCGACCAGGCCTATATGATCTCATCTTAAGAACAAGCCGTGCAATAACATCCTCTATCACCTGAAAAACCAACTACGTACAGGCTCGCCACCCGCCGTCCGCGTCCGCCCGGGGGGCTTCTCTAATGTTTCCACCCGGGGCTCTGCGGCTTCGGGGCCCGGGCGGGAAACAAACAAAATCGACCCGCTGCTAGCGATTGACGTTCCTGCAGTTCCGTCCTCACCGACTATTTCGCTGTTACCTACAGGCTACACAGGACTCAGCTGTGCCAAAGGGAAACTCTGAAACTATCGCGGAGTCTAGACTAAAAGTCAAATAGATCAGGACAAACTGAACTAGATATGCACAAAACTTCAAAAGAGGTGTAAACAAGACCCAGAGTAAAAGGCCCGTAAACTCGTGGTCACTGTGGCGAGCCAGACTAACATATCCAAGAATAGGTAAGGTAAAGTAAACCAAAGGAGAAATAATGCTCATGACTATTTTCCCTTCTCTCAGAAAAAGATAATGGATGGTTCTTTGGTTGCAACCCTCCAACGTCAGGTCCGTTATCTTACAGGCATCACACCCTCTCTGACCTCGCTAAGCCAGAGCCTCAAAGGCGCCCCCTTTCTCTGCTGTGAGATCTGATGTTGGGTGCAGGTGCAAGCCCAGATGCGTGTGATGTTTCTGTTTATGCTGTTGAGGTTCTGTGTTACACTGCGTCCGCGCCAGAGATTTCGTTGAGAATTGAACTGGAATCCAGTCTCAGAAGGCTTCCGAAGGTCCGTGTCAGTCAGTGTAATTTGCATGGCATCAAATCCATGTTATTATGTTTCTCCAACTCGAATTGAAGCTATCGTGACCTAGTAAAGTTCAACAACTCGTCGTCAGCTTTCGTAGGCCAACCCCCCACGCCACATGTTCATCCCATACATACATGCAGACTCAGCAGCACACACACACGCACACACATTTCTTATGCCGTCACATCCAAGACAGCCACTCATTCTTCTCAGCTGTCAACCCTCCATCACAATACGATACCGTAGCGTCGTCTAGTTCAATTCTCAGCGGCTTCCGAAAGCGATGACTTGGGAGACAACATCCGAGCACAGCCTCTACTAAAAGCAGCCACAGCAAGCCGTTGTAGTCAATTTGTGCCCGCAGTGCAACAAACACAAGCTTCATGTTTTGTTTCGCTTCCTATCACCGCCATATACAACAACTCCAGGTCCCCTAGTTTACAGTACATAACCCGGTTGATCCCCCGCACTCACCGCATCTGCCATCCCTTGTTTAATGCTTGTTCTCCGGAAGCGTGCCGTAAGCTAAATAAGTAGCACTACCGTACTCCGTACACTACACTACACGAGACCCTCTAATTCTCATGGATCTCAACTTCCGCCATTTCATATCACGAAGAAACCAGAATCCCAAGGAAATCCTTTCTATCCGAGGCCACGCTCTCCTGATGTCGTTGAGTTAAAATTATCCGGGTCCCGTCGAATCAATGCGGCTCTTCTTATCCCGTGCCCCTGGACCTCAGGTGATATCCACATATTCATCCGAGCTCATGTCTCTTTTAATTTATCCAATTACACGTGGGCCAGTTTTCATGCGATCTTTTCGGTAGAATTGAGTTCTTGGATCGATTGAGAAGAAAAGTAACCTGACACGTTTTGTCGAGATCTTGATGACTTACCTGGATCTCTTTGTCTTGTGGTGCTACTCATGCACACCGCTTTACAGACTGAAACTTTGATCTTTCTTTGTTCTGCCATCAATGTTGTATTCTTGTGAAGCTTGTTGTTGGTAGCATCACCTCTCCTTTAACTAAGGGCCTTGACCAAGGACCCAATGCTCCCTTTTGTGACATCTCTAACCGTGGCAACGAACGAACCTTGGTTTGTGTTATGCGTCACTTTATAGGTTGTGTTACCCCAGATGACTTTCACTGTCTCACTTCCCCCATCATTTACACTCCGAAGTCGGCAGATAGTTCTCCCAGATACGCGCAGTAAACTTTCCGCTGAGATCATTTCACAAGAGCTAAGATACCTGCTTACCCCAGCATCTCAAGATCCAACTCCACTCGCCATGTGTTTTTCAAGATTCAAGTTTGCCCCCCGAATTCTCTGCGTGCCCAGAACCATCAGCCCTGAAATTAACCTTTTGTGTAAACAAAGCCATCGCTTTCTGGAATGCGGTCCTCCACTCTAGCCAACCGCCAGTGTCAAAATCGCTCATCTTCTGCGGATCATAGGGGTCCGTCGTACATCCGGAGTTCACGACGTCAGTGGTTTCCCCGAGTCGTGCTTCGAGATCTACAAGTCGTGTTTCACGTGCGCGACTCATCGATTTGATATGTATCGATCTGCAATTGATCTCTGCAGGGAGAGTTGTGCTGGACGTTTCGTAAGGTCTTATCTACGTTAACTTGTAACCTGATTGCAACAAGTCACTGTACTTGCGAGATAGTCACTCCATTGTGTCACGTCGGTGGAATATTAGCAACTGCAGTAGTTCACATCATGATGATAGTGTCCGTTTCAACTATCATGACCCGTTGACCCGGCCAGGGCTGCCAAAATCTTCATTCTAAGCATTCATCGTGGCGCTATTATAATGTAAATAGCACCTGCTGAAATGCTCATCTTACCAGTTGATGTCTATCTTTTCTCTGGTGCTCAAAACACGATCACTTGGTGCCCCTGAACACCATGACGATACTTTGGCCATGCTGTCTAGGGTAAACAGTTCGAAGTAAACCAAGGTGAAGAGTTAGCTGAGTCTTTTAATTCAACCGATTAGAAGCTTTCTGGACTTCTTGGAAGATTTGGTACTCTCGATTTAGTAAAGCAGGTGTGCCTTTCTGTGAGTTTTTAAAATAATTGTTGTCAAAAAGTCAGTACTCGTATTAAATTGCAACCTGGCTTGCAATTCCTAAGTCAGATGGTTCATCGTTGATATCTTTACTTAATCGAAGCAGCTATACGCACTAGTGGTATGCAATATTACTCCATATGTAAATAGTACCTACTGAATCGTTCTTACCACAATAAATCTTGACGCGCTACAGGTTTGCCAGTTCTCTTCATATCTTAGGTGGTGGGTAGTGAGGAGTGAGGTGACAATGTAGTGTTATAAGAAGTAAGTTGACTGGCGCTTTGTTTTCGCATGTCCTTTGAATTGCCTCTATCTAAAGCACATAAAACATGCATAACCACTGGTAAGGGATGAGTTGCGCATCTTTCGTCCACACATCGACTCGCCCATGTTGCGCAGTCCCATTGAAGCCGTGAATACAGGACAGATTAGCGATTTAGTCCTGTGACAATATCTAAACTGACTTTATTGTTGAAAAACCTAACAAAGAGACTATTCGGGGATATGTAGATAAATACCCAGACACAAATATAAGTATAAATCTAGACCGATATCTAGGTATTCACCTAGGTAGACAAGTATCTAACCAGATAAGTGTCCAGATAAGAATCTAGGTGATCATCCAGGTATAAACTTAGGTAAATATCTATGTATAAGTTTAGACAAATACCTAGGCAAATACCTAGATAATGTTTTGAAGCCTCTTCGCTAATAAAATGATGCGACTTGTGGCTTCGCTCTGTGCATGCTATCAGCTGGGAACGCGAACGCGACCGAACGGCCTTATCAAAGACAGAGGTGATCTCTCGAGTTTGTAGGAGGTGAAAATGCAATTGTTTTATGTCCTCATCGGAAAATTGAATGCTGTTTCCAATAGGCTGTTTCTTAGAACAAGGGTCCGTGACGCTGCCCGAATAAGAGCGCTTGCCATTCACTTCTGAGGTATGGCGATATTGCACAACTCGGTGAAAGGATATCCATGTGTCTAATAGTTGTTGTCTGAGTTTAAGAGACCTTTTAACCTCGGCAACATATCTCAGACATTTATTATCCCTAGGCGAGTTTGAAGTTAATTAATTGAGCACTTAACTCGGTTCGAGCCACTTTCAACTGCCGACTCCTACTCTATCAATGCCGCTCCTCATGACCAGGATTGTCCCTTGTGAGATTGCTCACGGAGCAAATCCCAGGGAAATGTTCTCGAAAGGACACCGAACCAATTGATAGATGTTGCTGAAGAGGCCAAGCCAACGGCAATCGAGCTGAAAGCTTAGCCAACTTGCTAAGAATGAGTCTCTAATTAGACGCGGTTCAAGCTCAACGTTACTCTATTCAACATTCGTAAAGAGCTGATTAACTAACAGAAGGATTAATAATATCATCGCGGATTTGTCTGTTCCGGGTCGTCATAAATATCACTTGATTCCCCCAAATTCTCAGCCGGGTCGTCATCACGCCTTTCAACTCCACGATTCGGTCGTCATCTTAGCAAATGAAGCATCGCCTCGGGCGTCACATCGCATCCGCCCTCGAATGTTTTGTCAGCTTTACATGCCACTATGCCCAACCAGGTAATTTTTTCCACCTTTGATCCACACGCCAAGAGTAGGTTTGATGGGTAGACGGGGCAAATGAGGAACTACAAAGCGAGATGGGATCCTCTTCATTTTTTTCTCCTGTATGATAGACCGAGCTCGGGTTTCGATTAGCCGGTTGAATATCACTCTGTTATCTTATCTTATTTTATTCATGCGAATATAATGAGACCAGACGAGGAACGTGCCGGTGCAGAGCCCGGAGCCGACTCCGAGCCTAGAAGCCGAGAATCTTCGATGGATGTTGAGAAACTCGGCCGACAACGGCCAGAAGTGTTTAAGTCGATATGGGCTGAACTGGGTTTCGGATTCTCTGTGTTTTGTTCTATGTTACTGGCAGTAAGTTAACTTGCATATACTCTTCTCCAAACTCTTCCCTATACATCACACCACTCTCAGTGCAGATATTGACGTAACCAGGAATTCTTCGTCAGTGGATTCCATGTTATTCTTCCACCGTTAGCTGTGGAGCTCCAAATTCCAAGCGCATCACAAACATGGCCGTCAAGTGTCTTCTCCCTGATCACAGGAGCCATGCTGCTCCCAATGGGCCGTCTTGGAGATATGTACGGCGGGTATCTGGTCTTTAACGGCGGCCTACTTTGGTTCCTGATCTGGGCTCTCATTGCAGGCTTCAGCAAGAACTATGTAATGCTCATCTTCTGCCGAGCCCTTCAGGGATTTGGCCCTGCAGCTTATCTCCCCGGAGGAGTTATGCTAATGGGCAAGATTTACCGTCCTGGACCTCGAAAGAATCTCATATTCGCTTTATACGGAGCGTTCGCACCCTTGGGCTTCTTTCTTGGTATCCTTGTTGGAGGTCTATCCGCCGAGTTCCTCGACTGGCGTTGGTATTTCTGGATCGGCGCCATCATCTTTGCTGTAGTTTCTGCAGTCTCACTTCTTGCCGTCCCTTTCGACTATCGTGACAGAAACGTCGATATCCCTATGGACTGGTGGGGAGTTGGAACCATTGTGCCTGGCCTCCTCCTGGTCATTTACTCACTAACAGATAGCTCTCACGCTCCCAACGGCTGGGCTACCCCCTATATCATTGTGACGTTGATTCTCGGTGTCATGTTCCTCGTCGCCGCATGGTATGTTGAGACACATAAGGCTCGAGTTCCTCTATTACCAGCCGATCTCTTTGCACCAAAGGGCATGAACCGCTTGATAGCCGTGCTGTTCATGGCTTTCGGTACATTTGGACTCTTCCTCTTCTACTCAAGCTTCTATATGGAACTGGTTTTACACAGATCGCCACTCATTACTGCCGTTTGGTATATCCCAATGATCGTGGGTGGTCTTCTCATTGGCACCGTTGGAGGCTTTACATTGCACTTCCTCCCCGGACGAGTGCTACTGTTCATTTCGTCTGCAGCTAATGCGATTTGCATGTTGCTTTTCGCACTTATGCTCGAGAATCCAAACTACTGGGCCTGGGTCTTCCCAGCTATGGTCTGCAGTACGCTCGGGATCGATATCACGTTCACAGTCAGCAACATCTTTCTCACGACCAACATGCCAAGTCACAGACAAGGACTCGCAGGTGCCTTGATCAACAGTGTTCTTTTCCTAGGAATCAGCTTCTTTCTGGGCATTGCCGACATTGCAGTCGCTGAAACCTCGGATCTTGGACTTCGAAAGAGCTACAAGGTTGCCTTTTGGCTGGCTTTTGGTGTGGCAACGATCCCCTTGCTCTTTATTCCGTTTATCCAGATTGGATCCGCTAAGAGCGAACTCACAATGGATGAGCGACAAAGACTGGAGAATCCACGGGGAGAATCAGAGACGGAACGAGAGGCAGTACCACAACCACAGGAGCCGAAGAACTCGACATAGAAGGAAGAGACTAGAGGCTCAAACTCTGGACGATAAGCATCCGTCCGTTATATGTTATACTTCATACATGAGAGGCGTTAAATAAAGCGTGTTTAGGTCATAATGTTCATATTGCTACAGTAGCATAATATATTCCACTCACAAAAGGTTTGAGGGGAGTCAAATCTTGTATACATGAGTCAGCTAGGAAGATTCCTAGAGTATATAATGATCCTTATTATGCATCTTTAGGTGATCCAATACTTGCAATGCTGATATCTGTGAAGAAATATCTAGTCCAAGGTCCTACTAGTTTTGGGTAACGTTTAGACATTTCTTACGATGCTTTATGCCCTTTACAGACTTTAGAGGGACGTAAGAAACTTATTTGTCCTATCGTGATAAACACATCAGTGCCACAGCCGGTGCCGTTTCAGAGTACCCATAACAAAAACATGCCCTGGCAACCCTGGCTTGGGACAAGAAGCCGATTGCAACATCACGATGTAACCTGAATCTCGGGAAGATAGTGGCTCCTTTACGCAGAGTTCAGTTTGTTTCTTGATTCCCATTTTAGAGCAAAGGGCCACACTTGCCCCTGCATGAGATGATGAGATAGCGACGTATTCCCTGGCTGCCACCTGTTACTTGACCGGGATTCAACGTGGTTAACCAGGGGTTCGGGCGCCACAATGTGTTGTCTGCAACAATGGCTGGCAAGTGAATGAAAACGGCAACTGGGCTGTAAAAGGGCGGTTTGGAGATGAGGAAACGAGCATGAGAATTTCTTTCGGTTGAGGCTTGACCGTTGCAAACTGATGGAGATGGTTTGCTGTCGATACCACGATAACCCTTGTCGAAACGACCCAGAGGTTTGGAGTGCCCATTAAAACCCCTGTCGATGATCGAGATTCAGAGGTAGCTCAGATAATTATCACGATTCTTTTCTCTTCACCGAAACGTGCTATGTTGAGCCAAGACATAGGTTACCAATGGACCATCTTTTTGTAAGGGGAGGGTACGGCATGGATTGAAATGCTGGATATCCCTCGTCATCATTCCCAAATCTTGATGCACACACCGTCCTTTATTGCTTCAGCCAAGCCAGCTCCGGCTTCTGTGCAGCGAGTGGAGTGTCCAGGGACTGCACTAAAGCGGTTTTGAACCTATGGGAAATCACAAAAGCCATGAAGAACAGGGACTAGAAACTTGGCCGGCGAGTGGATTCTCGGTAGAGTTGGCGTCGTTGAAATCTTCTGCCGCTTCCGGGGAAAACAATAAAAACAGGGCAGGGATGGTGGGTATCAGTTCCTTGTGTGGGATTCGACGGTAATCAATGGCGCTAGTTAAAGCCACAGTCGAAAAAAAGGGATCATGTTGATTATCATTGGAGAATTAATTGCTGTTTTTCTTGTTGATGGAGGGTAGAGAATCTGGGGGGATAAGGCCGTGGCCCGCATGCGAAACGAGGTAAAACACGCAGAAAGAAAAAAGTCTTCTTTTTTTTCGTTTCTTCTTTCGGTATTAGATCATTGGTCAACGAGAGAAAAGAAGGATCAATCATGTGGAGAATGGCGTTTCTAGTTTCCGATGAGTTACATGGATGGAAAGAGAAGAGAAAATTAGACCCATAGCATCGCGATCTGGTCATTTCTTACAGAGAAGAGACGATAATGCTGAAGAACGAACATGCCATGACATGTCGAAGAGTATGTTGCTATGTTTTTGCCTGTATATCAGCTGAGCCCTAAAACACCAAGCATGCATTGGCTTACCGAGCTATGACTTTTAAGATCTATTAAGTTAGACTTAACTCATGGTAGAGTTTAGTGTATATTGAACAGTGTGGCATCCAGTAGTAGAGGACTCAAGAGAAAGCCAGCCTCAACTCTCTTTTACCTTTTGGGTTTAAGATTTATTTACTTTGGCTTTTCCCAGTCAACAACAGTTGATTCAAACGTAGATACCTAGTCAACGTCTCATCAATTATGGAAGCATACTCTTAGTCTTGATACTGCCAGTCAGTCCCACTTAAGTCAACGGACGGGCAACCTCTCAAGCTTCCTCCTCCAACTTCCAACTTTTTGCAACTTTGCTTTGCTTTGACTGACTTTGCGACATCCTTGGTCTTGGCCTTGAGCAACACAGGCTGCGTCTTCTCTCGACCGCTACTTGTATCACTTTGGCTGACCCTTTATCTCGTTGTTTGCTTCTTGTGCGCCTGGGACCTTGCGTACTGTCTAACTCGAGAGTACCTACAGGACCGTGCACCGCACTTCAACGCTTATATCGACTGTTTCTTTGAGGTTCATTTCTAGTCGCACTGCACCTGCAAATGCGCAACGCAAGGTACGGGCCGACCTTTTCTTTACATTGTTTTGTCTACGTATCTGTCTTCTTGCTTGTCTCACCTTGCGGGCCTTTCCGAATATACCTTGTTTGGTACCTGGATCGCTACTTGGATCATCCTGTCTCTCCATGCGACGAGACCCAGCACCGAAACACCAGGATATTTACTCTTCCTACATTCCGCTTGGCTTGTGCATTGCGCTACACCACAATTCGATTAAGCCATTCATCTTCTTTGTCAGTGCAAGTCTGTGCTTGACCATTTATGGTTGTATTCTCCAGTCTTTGCACAGTATTGCTTCTATCAATGTCAACAATTGACCTCCCGCCTTGTTCCCGTTTCTACAAGGACCCCTGCCTTCAAATATCCGTCCGTCAAACTCTGATCAGCAATCACTGTGACGAACCAGCCATCCTGACTTTATTTCTAGACATCATCTCGCTGTCGCGTCGTGTCGCTTCTCTTGATCCAATTCTCTCCTCTCGTCAGCCTTCACAGCTTTGCGCGCGAGCCTCTCGACCCTGGCTTGACACCGGTTTCCCACTATCAACAAGCTACTACCAAAACTGCGACGCCTGCAGCCAGCTATCACCAAAGCACACCGACTTCAGCCCGACCAGCATATCATGGGATGCTGACCCGTGACCTCACATTACCACATTCCAAACTACAGCTTGATAAGAGCTGTCAGTGCATTCGCTGCGCTGCGCCGCTCAGCCTGCGGCCTTGATTGCATTCGGGTCCTTTCTACCGGACGAACGTTAATCTTGCCCGTTTATATCCACTCCCTTGTCTGGTAGGACGATCTGGACAGACAAATCCTTGTTTGATAAGAATTAACACAAAGACAGTATCCTCCCCGCTTTGTTCGGTTGGCGCAGGATCTCATCGACTCGAGCGCTCACCAACCAGTCATCATGACTTCTCCAAAGGCTTCGATACCGGACAACGGCCAAGAAAATGATGACACCCGAACCGATCCTGTCCTCCTCTCGTCTCCTCTTTCGACTCCTCAAACGACAAGTCCCGAGCTGGTCTCATTTCAGTCGCTGGCCGACCAAACCACAACACCACTCAGCATGATGGACGACTCATGTTTTCTCGATATTGACAAGTTCATGGCGGCTGGTTTCGATTCGAGTAGTGTTAGTGCTGGACCCGACAAATCGACCACATCAATCAACCAATCGCCAGAAGATACAGCGGGGTCGCCCGCTAAACGTTCGGACCCTGGCAGCCAAAGCCAGCACAGCGCTGATCTTCTAGGATGTACAGGGACTGCTGCAGGTGGCGGCCACACCGAGCAGACACGTGCCGCTGACGATGTTGACGATTCTTGTTCAATTGAACAAGAATCAAAGCTGCAACAAACTTCTAATCGGCAATCGTATCGGAGGTCCCAAAAACACGAAGATTCAGACGCATCAGAGGACACTACATCGCAAACACAGCCAAAATTCATTTCGCCAGCTGCATTAAATACGACAAGCATCTCTGCCCAAAATAGCACGGCCCCATCTAACGCCGCCCAGCCCAGTCGTGGTTTCAGGGGCCCTCATTCTGATCAGCACGAGTATCGAATAGATAGTTCGACCAAAAATCAGCAATACGAGACTGGTCCAGCGTCCATAGGGCCTTTGTCGGAGGAAGCGCTCCCTGCGCCAGGGATAGCCACAGCACAACCACAGGCAAACAGCCACTGCAGTTCTATTCAAAGCGCCACCCAGGCCATGTCAAGCACGGCCTCCACTAGCAACAATTCCATTCCCCCTGGGCATCAAAGACACCGCAACGGTCATTCCTCACACGACTCCTCCTCTCACACAACATCCCTTTCTTCTCGACTTGGCGACATAAAACTCGATACGAGTTTTGTCAAGCCGACGCCAAGGCCCATTATTCGTACAGCGCCCGATTCGCCATCTCTTAATATCAAACATCCAACTCCAGACATCACCTCCCAGGCTCGATCTGGAGCATACGTCGGTAACATCGCACAACTCGAAGCGACCGCCGAACGATTGTCTATGACCAGTTCCATCGACGATGCGATTCGAGATTTACACACTGAATTAAAGCGATCTGATAGTAGACGATCCTCAATACTTGCTGCCAGTCTCAAAGCTGCAGGGTCCATCGACGATTATACAAGCAACCCCGGCTCCGCTGTCGAACAACTAAGACGACATCCCTCCATCGCTTCCTCCATCGTTTCTACAAACAACGCTGCACGCCACGGTGGTTATTCTCCTGGTGGATACGTCCTTTCTCCGAACCACTCCTTTACCGGACGTCTAAGATCAGGGTCCAAAAATTCGGCTGGCCGACCAGACTTTGATCTCGATACAGTCTTGTCTCGTCACGGACCGGGCAAGGCATCTGTTAGAAGCGTCCGGTCTACAAAGGTTTCACTTGCCGAGATCTCTGAATCAGAGCCCATTGCACTAACCCAGGACGTACTCGACATGGCCGACAAATCCCCTGTCAAGAACCCCGAGGGTGAATCTCTCCTGCCCGATGAGCTCCGCGATGCGAATATACCTCCTACCGATGTCTTCCAAAATATGATGGGAGATGACGATTTCATGAACCACAAGGGCGAGCACTCGCATGCCGAAGCAAACACTGGTCTTCCTGCCGACCAAGAGTCCCGAGATCCTAAGCGACCTGGAAGTTCACACTCGGATACAACTTTTCAACAATGCCAGGATGCGTTTGGCGACTTTGATGGTGTTCACTGGGTGCCTGAACAGGATGATCCATTCGCTGTTCCTGATGATTTAGAAACTCCGCCCGAGCCTCGACCTCAACAGCGACAGATGCCTCGCCCAGACAATGTTCGACCACAATCTTATATGGACCCTGAGTCAGGCCAACAGATGCTCTACTATCCGGCTCGTGTTCCTGCCATGCTCAATCTTCCCCCCAAGCTGTCCAGCAGGCCCAAGGCCAATGAGAGAAACAAGCGACGTTCCCAAGTGATGAGTGCTATGTTCGAAGGAAACAGGCAATCCAAGATGCTGGATGTGGATGTAACGGGACAAGAACGTGATACTACCAGAGACTCCTGGCTACCCGATCCTCTCGCTGGTCATCGAGAATCATTTGCTGCCTTATCAAACGATGATTTTGGTAATCTTGGTCACGATCCACAGACAATCCGCTCTGTGCACTCAGACCAAGATGGTAGCCCAGCTGTGCAACCCGAAGCCAATGCTAATGTTCCGGTTGAGACACTGAGGCGCCCTCAAAAGTTGACTAAAACCAATCCCGATCAGCGAAAGTCGAGGATGTCAAACCTGCCACCACAATTGAGAGCGAGCGCCTACTTTGATCTCCCAGATACTACGCAACCAGATATTGAAGTCAAGGATGGCTCAGCTATGGCCACTCTTGAAAGTATCCTGGATGCTTCAGCAAATGCCCCTGTCAGTGCATTCACCGACCATGAGCGTGCTGGTAGACTTGGTAAGGAAGTATATGGCAAGGAAAAGAAGCGTGCCTCCGTTGCTGCATCTGTGGCTCTCCAGTCCGAACCTGACAAGAAGCATGCCAGGAAGCGCTCGTCGTTTATGTGGCTTGGCAAACGTCACAGCCACGCCAGTGACGATGACAAGAACCAAAGGCCCCAGTCAGAATCTGGCCTCGAACCTGTCAACGCTGACGCACATGCGAATGAGCACGACGGCCTAGCTCGCAGCGTGGATGATCGTAGTGATGGTCATAGTGATGATGAGCAACAGGCCGCCAAGGAAGAGGCGGAGGACGCGTCTGATGAAGAAGGCTACTATGGACCCCCCACAACACTTTTGGCCGAACTGCAGTTGCGAAAACAGCAACAAAAGGAACGTACTCAACGAACATTCCCTGGTGGTATGCATGCGACACTGTTGGAAATGGACGCTGTTGCCGAGACTCAGAGAAAGGCAAGAAACAACAAGCGCATCAACTTGGCATGGGAAGATGGTCAGGCACAGGCTGTTGAGGAAGACTCGGACGATGAAGATATCCCTCTCGCCGTTATCGCAGCACGCAATAACGGCGCAAAGAACGTTATGGATCTTCAACGCCCCATCGGTTTGATGGAGCGTCGTGAGATGGAAGAGAATGAGCCTCTCAGTCACCGCCGAGCACGTCTACATGGTCAAGATCCCCGATCTATGGTGATCAACCACAGACCTAGCATGAACAACCTTAGTGCGAACCATCTTCCTACGACACCTCTCTCTGCACACCAATCTGTGGCGCAGGTATCGGTACAAAATGCATCTACTGAACCAGACGATGAGTTTGAGGGAGAGACCCTTGCGGACAGGAAACGGCGCCTTGCTGCCAAGGAAGAGGCAGAAAACCTACTACCTAAAGCCCGACCCGTCAGTGGCGCCTTTTCCGTTGAGCTTCTCACTCAGTTTGAGGATCCTGAAGATAAGAAGAAAAAGGAGGAAGAAGAGAAGAAGCCCAAGGCAGGCGAGGAAGAGACCCTTGGCCAACGCCGCCGTCGTCTACAGGCTGAGCGAGAAGCTCGTGAACGGGAAATGAGCTTCAACCAGCTGAACGCCAGTGCAGGGGAGCCAGAGGTACCAATTGCTGGAATAAACGGGCAAATGCATGGAATGTCAAGCATACTCAATGCTCATCACAAGCGAGAAACCAATCCAGCTATGGAAGAGCGTGCTCGCCTCGAACGTGAGAGGAGGCTTGTGAGAGAACGCGATGCCAAGATGGCGGTTTATCGAAGCCAAATGCCGCAAACACTGAATGGCCCCAGCAATGCTCAATCTGGAGGCTATCTTGGGGGCACTTTCAACAACGGTCTTGGTGGTCAAAACTCCCAAGCGGCCATGTCTTCCCCAGCCCTTCACACGCAGCTATTCAACCAACCAGCTCTCAACCACCGCAAGAGTACCGTGTTTAGCACTTACGGAGCTCCTATGCAGCAAGCCCAATATGGCGCCTCGACTGGAAACCTGAACATGGGATACAATGGCATGAACAACGGCATGAGCGTCTATGGTGGAGGCATGTTGCAGCCTGGTATGCAAATGCCTGGTCAGGGCGGTTCTAGCAACAGAATCGAGCAGTGGCGCCAGGGTGTCCTCCCATGAGCAAGTTGACCCCCTTTTTAGGCTGTTTCATCAGCTGAAACAAATCGAGACGCAATGTCTCAACACACATCTATTGTACTATTTTGAGGAAACATAGAAGACAGGGATGGCTTATCCAAAGCGCATAACTATCAATATCGGTGTTGCGGATAGAGGTTACAAATGGTGGTACAACATATTAGGAATTTGGTGTTTTTCTTATTTTGCATAACACCTAGCATGGCATAGCGCAGGAAGTACTTGTACAGCTGGAAGGGCACAGCAGTTTTATAACAAGGAACAATTTAATCGTTTTTAATCCGAGTTTCTGGGGTTGTATCTTTTCCTTTTAATAGCATGCAGTTTTAGATACTGAGCATGAACACAATGATGGCATGAGCAAAACAACTCAAGTTCAGTTCCAGTTTAGAAGTGACTTTGTAAGGCATGGGGAGGTATCAACTCGTCATATTGCCAAAACAAAGATACAGAAAAATTAAGCAACCCAATGTCTACATGACCAACGCCAGGACGATAACAAGCCAATAACCTCGCCCCATTTTCACTCTTCTACATGCTTTTGAATCTCATTTCTTCACCTCCGCTTTCCGAAGTTACCAGCAGTCTTTTGCAATTTGGACGGCGGTGCGGCTTCAGCATCACTCTCCTCATCCTCACCCATAGACTCGTCCACGTCGTCGTGGTTAACCTCGTCCTCATCCAGAGACTCCTCACCGTCGCTGTCGTCCTCCTCGCCAGCTGAATCCTCCTCGTCATCGGAATCGCCAACAAAGCCGTTGGTGATGGCAGCGTCGTCGTCTGAATCGTCAAAGTCGGCGTCAAGACCGCGTCTTCGGCCAGGTGTGCGTGCAGCGTCATCTTCACCCTCAACCCAGATGACATCCTCGTCGGCTTCCTCATCAGAGTCAGAGTTGTCGTTGTGGAAACCAGCGCCGCGGGACATCTTGCGGCGGATATCCATCTGACCCTCGAGCATATCGAGCTTACCCTTAAGGGCGAGGAGGCTTGAAAGACCCTTTGCGCGCTCAGCAAGGACTTTTTGAAGACCGCTGAGGCTATGAATGACCTTTGGCTGCGATGCCAGGGCACCACCATGAGCGACTAGTGTCCACTGAACCCAGGTCATGAGGTTTCCGGCGCGGCCAGGTCGACGGTACAGGCGGGCGGCAAGCTTCGTGAGAAGAGCACCAGCAAGGGCGCTATCGAGGCGCTCAATGGTGTTGCGGATGGTGGGGAGATCGGTGGTGTGCAAACAAGACTCGAGAAGGTCTGTGTCGTCGGTGCGGAGAGCCTGAGAGAGAACGGTGGTAAGAGACTGATGGGTAGGGGGCGCAAGGGCGTTGCGCGAAGGTTGAGAAACTGCGCCATTGAGGGCAGAGGGCACATCGATGATGTCGTTCTCGGCGCGGAGAAGCTCTCCAAACGAGGGGGAAGTGCCCTCGGCATCTGAATCTTCGTCGTTGGACTGGCCATTGGTCTTTTGCTTAGCGACCTTTGATTGGGTGTTTGTCACAGCAGTCTCCTGGGCAGCCTGCTCTTCCTCTGCGATCTCAGCATCGGAAAGGTCTTCGTCGCTGTCGTTATCGGAAGAGATCTCAATGGTCTCAACCTGTGAGGTCTGGAGGGCTTCGGGGCCGGCGATGGTGGCCTTTGACTCATCGATGACGGACTTGTTGGGGATTCGAGCGCTTGTTCTCGAGACGGGAGCGGCCAGCTTGACCGGCGCTTTGCGTTTTGTTGACATTATTGAAGATTGTTAATATGAAGCTGCGCAGAGTCGCGTGCAGGGATTTATCGATGATGAGAATCAACGATGAGGAATTAAGATAAGAAACAAGTTATATATAAGACACTTGTTCCTCTTTGTCGTAGCTTTTCCTTGGGTATGGGGAAAAGAAATGTTGTTGAGCGCTATCAATTAGAAAATTTGACGAAGCCGTGGCTTGGTCTCGAGTGAAGGAACTTTTTTTCTGGAACCCCAGCTTGGCTCTGGTGCTGGTCCCATAATAGATAAGATAAAAAGATATAGTCACGTGCGCAGCCACGGAGAATGTGCCACAAGTCAAGTTGAGTTCTGATGTGGCTGTGGCAGGCTTCCATCGGCAAGCAGACTCCAAGAGCCCATGATTGGCCCACTGTGGATAGGCTTGAGTTTGGAAGACCCGTTTAATTACAGTGATTGGCCTCAAAGCAGACTCTAAATGAAGATTACGGTGATTGGATAGGATCAGCAGATAGTGGATAGAAGACGAGTTGTAATTGGCCCCCATCTGCAGCCTTTACATTTGCTCCCTCAAGGATCAAGTTACAATCCGTGGCCTCAGGAGAGATGGAGTATAAACAAAGCCCAGTATCAGGTAAAAATGTTTCTAGTTACGCAATGACACAAACATGGGGGGTACACAAACTAGAATCCGATATGATTGTTCGTGTTTTTTTCCTATCTGTTTGCAGCGGGAAGAGAGTCACCTGATGCTCATCTCCTTCACTCGAACTTGAGAGATCCCAATGTGGACCCTGTCCCGGCTTGGGTATGATGCGTGCTTCTTTAGAAGGGTAAAAGTTGTTAGATGGGTATGATGTTTTGTTGCATGATGATTTTGGAGACGCGACGCGAACGTGTTAGAGAGGTGTCACAGAAGTTGATGCACGTGCTTCAGTTAAAGAGGATCGCTTTTGGTTAAGTTGTTTTTAAATCTGTAACTTTATGATTAAAAGAGTTTAAAATCGATCCGATGGCATATGATCTATCTCTCAAATTTCATCTTATTCTTCAGTCTCTTGTAAGACGAAGTTCGGGGAAAAGAGGCATCCCGGGACCGTTCATTAATATCCGTGTCTTTTCGGGATTGGACCTTGACCTTATGACACTTCCACACTCTTACTCTATAAGACAGAGCCTAGATTCTCAGTCTGTCATGTTGTATAAGCTCAGCATAATAGAAACAAGCATATTCGAGGATAGTCCTGATCAATCCAAAATTCTAAGATATATCTTTATTTGCTATTCATTATTCATGATATAATAAACCAACCTCTCAACTATATCATCCATTCCCAGCCACCAAAATGTATTGTTCAATAATGACGGACGACATGGGTACCCACTCACTCTCCTCCCCCCCCCCCCTTGAATACAAAACTCGGTCAACTAAATTTTTACCTCCACCGCACTACCCAATCCCCTTGCCAAGTTCACTTACCCCGTTAGTAACAAATCGACGGCTCAACGGAGTTTGCCCTCTTCTCTCATAAATACCACCGCGCCTCCGACCGGGCAAAATTCACTGACGTGCACGCGCTTTTCCTTCAGAGGCTCTCTCCTTAGATCCAACCCCCCTACCAC